>JAUEPT010000107.1:0-155110 GCA_030435635.1 Armillaria borealis
ACATGCGCACAAGACCGTATCTCGAGATGCGGCACAAATCAGGAAGGCCGAGTTAGCCGCGGAGAGAGCTGCACGCGAGGAAGATGTGAAAGGAGAGCTGAAGAAAGCGGAACGAACGAGGATGGAGCGGAACAAGGTCCTTAAACGCGAAGCAGACGTAAGGCTATTTATAGTACTTCCTCCGTGATGTATATTGCTGACCTTTCTTTTCTTTTTTATAGATGGAGAAAAAGAAATTAAAGGCTGCCCGCCACCTCATAGCGATCAATACGCCGCGGGACCCCATTCCCGATCCCAAGCCAAAGAGGAAGGGAAATCGGCGCCACACAAAGAAGGTGGCTGCGCAAGTTAACGCGATTGACATGAACAACCTCTTGCTCTTTCTTGAGCCTGAGAAAACAGTCCCCGGTGCTTCGAAGGAAGTACCAGGAAAATGCCAAAAATGTGACAGTAAGTTCACGTCATCTAATTTCACTTACCCTCTTGACGCTGTAATTGAATGAAGAGGTCCTCCTCGGATGGCCAAAACGCCGACTTGTTGTCTACCGGCAGATGGTCCGAAGACCGTTCACTCCCCCAGTCCATATCAAAAAGACGCGACGGATGGGTTTGCCCTCATCTTCGGCTGACATTCTCAGCTCAAACAAGGTACGTCTTTCTTCTTGTCTTGTTCTTATTCTTGAATATTGGTTTTTCAAGTACGAGAATCGTGTGAAGCTTGCGCCAATCTGGTACCACTTGTCATGCCTCAGTGAAGGCCAACTCAACCATATCCGAGAGAAGGGGGTTCGATTCGGCCAATCCATCGACGATCACCTCAAGCGTAGCATTCAGAAGAAGTTTAAGTTTCAGAAGGAGATAGGAAGGGTGGCAGGGGATGATGTTGATGTAGATGAGGAGGAGGATGAGGAGGATGCTAGTGGGGAAGAGATTAGTGAATGAAGTAGTGGTGCTGTCCCCGCCAGTTCTTGATCTAGTTTTTTTTTTTGATGATATGTACTTTCAATAAAGCATTTTCCATACGATATTGGCTTAGAAAAGAGACACAGTAAGTATATATTGAGCAAATGAGCACATGATATCCCATCATCTGTCGCACCAGATATGGGCCACAGGATGAAGATCATTTCTACATGTTGTAAGTCGTATCTACAACTGTTCATGGCACTGGGTGTATGACACAGAATGCAGATGCCTTATACATGCTTTACAAGAACCTTCATGGCACCAAATGCGGGCGACAAGATCCAGACGCCTTGTACATGTAGTACGTGTTACACAACGCCATTCATTGCACCATATGCGTGCCAAAGGATGAACACGCGTTGTTCATAATACACACTGTTCATGCCACCACATATCGAGGTGTGGAACATGTAGTACATGGTATACACAACTATTCATTGCCCTAGATGTGGGCCACAGGATGCAGCTTCTTACGCGTCCCAGTCCATCGCACCAAATCCAGGCCATGGCATGTAGCTGTGTTCTACCATCGATGTCACTATGCGTCACCCCAGATTTGGGCCGCAGGGCAAAGAACACTCATA
The DNA here is from genome assembly GCA_030435635.1 of Armillaria borealis. NCBI lineage: Eukaryota > Fungi > Basidiomycota > Agaricomycetes > Agaricales > Physalacriaceae > Armillaria > Armillaria borealis. The sequence goes on from JAUEPT010000107.1 coordinate 1,551, forward strand.
CCTGTGGTAAGTAGTACGTACTACTGTTCATGGCCCCAGATGCGGGCCAAAGGATCAAGACAACTCATACATGTGATAAGTGGTACGGACTACTTTATTTTATTTTATTTTATGTTGTACCAGTTCCTCAGTAATAAGCACTATCATTGTATCTAAAACACTACGATAGCATGCCAAAAAAACACTTAACTGTCTCTTGTATTTAATTGACTTAGATGTGTGTGGTGCGAGGGTTCTGGGAAAGGTGTGCAAGAGTCGCATCCAGGGTTCGCCTCCTAGTGCGTAGGGTTGGCGAGAGTCGTCTCGAGGTCCAGAGTTCTCCTCCAGGTGCATAGGGTTGTGCCAAAGTTGCCTCCAGGGTTCGCCTCCAGAGGTGTAGGGTTGCGCCAAAGTCGTCTCCAGGGTTCGCCTCCAGGGGTGTAGGGTTGCGCCCAAAAAAACTCAACCCTAATGTGTAGGGTTGAAAAAGTCTCCATATAATAAAGGTAAGAAAGCTTACATAATGTGTGCCGAGCCGACTTGGCCAGAGCCGAAACTGGACTCCGAGGTGCCCAGGTTGCAGAGCCGGTTATCTCAGAATCCATTTTCGCGGTGGCCTAATTGGGTTTGGCTTGCATCGCATAAGCTCTTCTCTCTTTTTTCGTTACCACCACCAAAGGTCAGTAGCGCTGCTTAGCTACTGATCGTGGTTAATAGGTTGGCTTATGTCTGAGCCCATCTATTCTTCCGTATCTTAGTTTTTATGAAGAATCTGTTTTGATCTCAAAGACTTATAATGAACATGCGATCTCACTGACTCCTGAGTTTTGTGGTGGACTGTATGTCCACGGTAAGTTAACTCTGTTACTGAATAAACGCTGGGACAAGATCGCGTGGCCTAGGAGGAGCGGGTTCAGCCGCGATCATGGAGAGATGCTGCCACTGTAGCGTTATCTCTCGAATCAGGAGGATGTCAGAGCGCGCTCTGGGGACTGGACATGGTAAGTTGCTGTTATTAATGTGCAAATGCTACTGATTGATGTCACAAAAGATGGCAGTGAACACAGGCGTGTGCCCAAATCCAGCATGCTCAAATGCTGGTTTGCAATTAATGTTGATGCATACATGCAAGGTAATCGTATTATGCGCACCGTGTGATCCACAGGTTCTTGTACTGTGTATATCAAACGGAGGAGACGAGTCAAGACAGAGAATACTTAGGCGTCTGAGGGGAAACGACCGATGCAAAGCATCGGTCAATCAATAAGGCCAGATATGGTAGCTGACAATGTCAATTATCTGTTCGATACTAACTAGAGACTACACTCTTCAAATATCCTCTCAAACATTACAAGATAACTGCCGATTGCCAAACCTTAGCAGCTTATAGACTACGTATTGGTGAATCTAGAGACAAGAAAATGGAGAACCGGGTATTTATTTCCATGCCTGTCAGTCAGGCAGCAAGCGCGTTGATAATGGGGTAGAATATGGTCAGATAGATGGTCGTAATAAGGTACCAGAATAAGTAAATATAGTAACCGTAAGTAGCCGAATGAGCACAGCCTCAACAATCCCCCTCATTAATTGAACCAATCTTAAAATACCCTCCAGGAATACTATGAAGCCCACCTGAGTAAACGAGATTAGGAGACCGGGTAGGCCAAAGGACGAGGAAGAGGGCGACACCCTAAGCTTGCTACGATTCCGGCATCTATGTTCAGCCAAACAAGTGTCAACTAGTCATTTACTTGTTTGGCCGTGTGTGCTATGCGCCTTCGGTGCCTCCAAATACGGAAAACAACCTCAAAATATTGCACACAGTGCTGCACGGGGCGCATCCTGGAGGCATGGAGAGATCACTAGAACGCATCGAAGCGATACCGAGCCAATTCGAAAGGCGTGTTTGCAATCTGAAAGCCTACTCTAACTAATTACATCTATTCAGATCAATACCAGGTGCAGTATCGCCTTAAACTAGCATATATGCACATAAAAGATTGCAGTAGGCGTGTGTAGAGAAGAGACATGGCAGGGCTCGCCTGTCATAAGCCACATGCGACGACCAGACGGCGTGACTGGTGCCATGATACCGTAGAAGTCAATGTATTTACTTGCCTCTAGGCGGGCGCTGCAGGTCAGGGTACGTGCGCTCCTGGCAGCGTGGACAACACTCATGATATAAATAAAAAGTAGGCACGTCATCGCATCAATTAATCACATGAAGGTGGCAGTAACATATGATATCGCTAGGTGAGACATTTTCCCAATACGGACCGCTTCCGATCACAAACGGCTCTCCTCCATCCCTATTTCCGAGGTATTTCGCCAGCGTGGAACACCCTGGGCACCGGAATCGCTCGGAATCGGTGCCCATTTGTTCACCTTTTCAAGGGCTACAGGTGGACATCCGAAATCGGCTTTCTGCGACACCCGAGAGCCTCCCACGCTGGCTGTACACTCGTTTTCCAAACAGCCGTGACCGGCACGAGCAGGCATCGACGAAAAACGCCCCGGCTGGAGCGGGGAAAACGGAGGGCGAGAGTTCGTATGTGGAGGAAGAGATTTCCCCTGTATCTCCGCACGAGCCGGACGGTGGATATTTCCACGCTGGCCGGGTGAACTCGACAGGGATTTAGCGGGTAAAAGCGATTACTATAGCACTAGTGTTAGGCCATCGCATGTAGCTGTGTTCTACCATTGATGTGACTATGTGTGGCCCCAGATTTGGGCCGTAGGGCGAAGAAGACTCATATTTATTTGTGGTAAGTGGTACGTACTACTGTTCATGGCCCCAGGTATGGGCCAAAGGATGGAGACAACTCATACATGCGATAGGTGGTACGCATTACTTTACTTTACTTCATTTAATTGACTTACATGTGTGTGGGGCAAGAGTTCTGGGAAAGGTGGGCGAGAGTCACATCCAGGGTTTGCCTCCCAGTGCGTAGGGTTGGTGAGAGTCGTCTCAAGGTCCAGAGTTCTCCTCCAGGTCCGTAGGGTTGTGCCAAAGTCGCCTCCAGGGTTCACCTCCAGAGGTGTAGGGTTGCGCCAAAGTCGTCTCCAGGGTTCGCCTCCAGGGGTGTAGGGTTGCACCCAAAAAAACTGAACCCTAATGTGTAGGGTTGAAAAAGTCTCCATATAATAAAGGCATAAAGAACAGCTCACCCCCAATGCATAGCAATCGCCTTCTGTGCCTTCACATCCTTGAAGATACGGACACTATCCTGCGGCGCACAATGAATAGTTGACATGAACCACCTTGGCTCGTACGCCCTACAAAAATGTCGGCATCGCGGAGCGCAAAGAAAAGCTGCACGTACCCGATAGGAATCATCGCGACATCGAATCCGCCAAACTTCTCTCCAATCTCCTTGAAGGCAGGACAGACCGGGCGCTCGTCCTCGTCCTCCCCATCCTTAACAGATCGATATCCTGTATCGCCAGCGAAGTACACCTTCTTACCCTCGCTCTCAACAGCCCAACTTGCCCAGAGAGTCTTGCCCTGGTCGAACGCCCCTCGACCCGTCCAATGCTGCGCAGGGGTACAAGTAAGCTTAAAGGACGTTCCTGATACCTCCACGCGTCGGGCGTCCCACCAGTCAAGGGTATGCGCGTGGTCCTTGGGTATCCCTATCGACTCGAAATAGCTTTCATTTCCGAGTGGAGCGAATATATGAGGAGGACGAGGTCGCTTGAAGAGCGTGCTTATGGTGTGTGTGTCTAGGCTAGGAGAGGTTAGCACGCGACGCGGCTGATGAGGACGACGCGTACTGGTCATAATGGTTATGCTAAGAACAGCATTAGCCTTCGTTCAAGCCTTAATAGAATAACGAGCTGCTCACCGATATAACAACAGCATCCACTTCTGGTATATCCTCAATCTTACACGGCATCTCCATGTACCTCTTGTGGCCAAAAAACTGATTAGGCGAACACCTATCGCTGAACACAGGATCGAACAGCACCCTCGCGCCACGGCCAAGCGAAGCCACAAATGGGAACTCGACGAGAAAACACGCGTGGCCCAACCACGTCGCCTTGACCTCGCCTTGATGTTCTTCCTCTGTACCCCACGTCGGCGTCCTCACAGGAACCCCAACTTTGGGTATCTCGGGTTGATTGCGGATGAGTACCGCGAGCTAGGAGCCGAAATTCAGGAAAGAGAAATATGTGAAGGAGCCAAAGTACACGCACCATACCTAGCCCATCCACCTTCCCATTCGTCCTCCAGCTCGGCCACGGATTCTGGAACCACAGAGGCTTGTCAGAGGTCCAATGTGCTGGGCGGCCTTTGGCTTTCCTTTCCTCGCCCGGTTCGTCGACGACGCGGATGGTGGTAGTAGACATGCTAGCAGTAACGAAAGCTGTGCTCAGCCTTCGAGCTGTTCTTATGGAAAGGCGTACTAGTACCGATTCAAGGCCCGGTTCCGCACAGCCGGCAGAGATGACGTACACACGTCAGATGCCTTACGCTAAAATTACTCATTTCCGAATCTGGTCATGAACGCCTGTGCTGCTCAGACTTGGCTCCATCAGGTCAGGGGATGATCCAGGACCCTGATTGAACGTGCTAGTCGCCAATTATCTGGATAAGACAGTCAATGTAAAAGGATTCCGTTCTCGCCCTGTAACGAGTACACCTTGGGAAAAACAACTGGTCTGGGCAATAACCTGCACGAGACGAAGGCTTCTCAAACAGCGTTGATCGTGAAAAAAATCATTCATTGACGTCCAATCTAGAAAAGAAAGAAAAAAGACGTATCATATTGTATACCTACAACCGCATAATCAACTGTTTAACACCCGACATCCACAACGCAATATCATCGGTCTGTGATCCCCTAGTTAACAAATCGACATGAATCGCTAGCGCCGCAGGCCTATCATGAGCTTCCATGGCTAAACGAACTTCAGTCAACATCTCACGAAAAAAGTCACCAAAAACCACTCACCCCTAGTCAACACCAACAACTGATCAGCAACAGGCTTCGACAACGTCTCGCAGTTCAGCGCATCAAACAACGGATTAACCCGCCTCTCCACATCATCGACCTGGCGTTTTTGCGTAGGCTAAACCACGCCTATCAGCACACCGAACAGTCACAAAAAGAAAACATCAATCATACCGGTGTAACCTGCCTCAAATGGCTCAACTGCGCCGACAAGATCTCGTACACAGGTCGGAGGTTATCCGGAATATGTGTACGATCACCAGGAGCTAAAAACGTAAACCATAAGAACACGAAAGCAACATCATATTATCCACGTACGATATTTTGGTGCCGGAGGCGCCTTTACCGCACGAGACGAACTCGACGCGCCTGATGGTGGTGGTGGTGGTGGGGCCATAGGTCCCGTCGGTGGTGGCTGCTGTTGCTGTCGCTGAGCACCTGGAGGAGGCGCATACGCACCCCCCTGCATCTGGGCTGGAGCGTACGATCCTCCCTGAGCAGGCCCGTAAGGACCAGCTTGCTCAGGCGGAGGAGGAGCATGAGTATACGGTCCCTGACCCGGAGGAGGTGTAGCTCGAACATACGGTCCCGTAGGCGGAGGATGGTGCTGGTGTGGCTGACGCCCAAACTGTCCCGGAGGAGGCGTTTGTCGCGGACGAGGCGCGTACTGACTAGGCGTCGGCAGTCGAGGAGGCGGTGACGTGATCCTGTTCGCCTCAGAAGGTGGCCTCACAGGAGGTGGATACATTCCACGTTGTGGCGGCGGCGGTGGCGCATGCTGCACTCTCGCACCACCAACACTACCTGGACGAGGAGGTGGTGGGATATGTCCTCCTTGTGGTCCAAGAATCGGCTCCGGGGTAGAGTTAGGGAACGGCGAGGTAATCGCAGCAGGCTTCGACGGCACAGACGCGCTCGGGCTCCGAGGGTTACCAACGACGGGCGCGTCGTTCCATCCTCCGTTTTCCGTACGCTTGGGAGGAGGCGGAACGGGAGCAGGGGCCTGACGTGGAGGGAGAGCCGCACGAAGATGCGGCGGCTGCGTCAGCGACTGTCCTTGGTTGAATGTATTGAACCCGGGAGCTGGAACTCCGATGTTGGATGGAGGTGGCGCATACGCAGGATTCGTAGGAGCGGGAGCGGGAGCAGGCGCAGGCGCAGATGGCGCGTAGGGCGTATATTGAGAAACGCCTGTCGCTGCCGGTTGAGAAACAGCAGAGAACGGAGACGTATAGGGAGAAGTCGCCTGTTGAGGAGCTGCAGCAAACGACGAGGTATATCCAGGGTACGCCGTAGGAATGCTAGGCTGCGTAGGAAGAGCCTTTGTACCAATCTTGATCGTATTCGTCCCAGCAGGCTCCGTCTTCGTCCTAAGCAATCGCTCCCGAATCGCACTACCAGGACCCTTATAATCACTAGGTGTCAGCTTCAAAAACACTGTCGCCTCCTCCACCAGACCCTGCGATGCAAGCAGACCCGCATACTCAAAGTACCGGTCATACAGATTCGAAAGTTTGAAGGTCTTGATATCAGAGTGCGGCTGGAGGTCGCTATCGACATACTTCGTTGCTGATCGGAAGACCGTAACCTTCTCGATGAACGACTGCAGCGCCTGAGCATGCACCGTATAATACGACTCTGCCTGATTCTTTGGGTCCGCCAACAGCACCGATTCCTGCTCAGCCATCTCTTCGGACCAGATACTCGCGATCCGCTCCAACCTCGCCGCAGCCAAATACGTCAAGATAGCGTACTTGCGGAACTGAGAGGCCTGGGCAGCATCCTCCGACGCGTTGGACACCGCGAACTGGAATTCCAGCCTCCGACCAAGTTCTTCAGCGAGGCTGGGGAACTCTTCCTTGCTCGCAAAAGTGCAGATAACGACAAAGATCTCTTGCCATTCCTGGAGGTCGGCATTTTGAACGATGTCGGACAAGTCGTTGGTGACGATAGACTGGAAGAGTCGGAGGTAGGGATAGGTGTTGGTACGACGTTCAAAGTACGTCTTTTGGGTCTGCTGCAAAAGTTCGGGACCTCCTCTCGCTGCAAGAAGGATAGCGTCTGCGAATCGGTCCGACGAGAGACACAGCGACACAGCGGAATCAAAGTCGCCAAGGACGAGGGCCTTGGTAACCAGACGGTCAGTTTCGGACTCGTCGGCGGGATATATCTTGAAGGTGTTGCTCTTGGACGTCTCGGACGTCACCGATGAAGGACCAGATCCAATGGTCGCAGCAACCGACGAGTCGATACCGTAGTTCATGTGAGGCACGTCGATGGGGGGTACACTTTCTCCTGAAAGGCCGATGCTGCTGAAAAAATCGGCTCCTGCAACGTCCCGTTGAGGTAGTCCTGGACCGTCGTCCCCAAACAGAGAAGGCGCAGTCGTAGTAGACTCCATATCAGCAAGACGAGTACCTTCGGACGTAGCATCGGCACTGATTTCCGAGGGTGTCTTTTCGACGGACCCGCCAAAAGGATCGTCGTCGCTAGCAACGTGGAAAGTATGCTCTTCAGCAAAAGATACAACGGGTTCGTGAGGCTTCAGCTCGATATCGTCTTCTTCTGTCTCAATATCCTCATCCGAAGACTGCTTCGCGACCTTGAGCTTCTCGACCGCCTCGACAACGCGAGCTGCGATATCAGCCTTCGAAAATCCCAAGAGCGTCACCAGCTCATCTCGAGAGTCGGCTTGGAAGAGACTCAAAAGTGCCTTCCAAGCCTCTTGCTCATCAGGCGCAGCATCTGCCTTCTCCTGCGCAAAGGCCTTCAACGAATCTCCTTCAATGGCCGCCTTCAACTTCGTAGCTTGCACGACAAGCTCTTGTTCGGTAACGACTTTACGGAGGTGGACAACGGCGCTCTGGTGCTTCCCTTGCGCAGAGGGAAGGTTAGATACGGATACCAGCTTGCCGCCAAAACCAAAAGAGTTCGAAGCTGGGCGTCTCAACCATTTCGGTGGCTGCTTGAGGGAAAGTGTGCCGCCTTGGGTCTGCGAATAGCCCGTAGAATCAAATATGTCGGCGCCGTTACCAGCAGTGACAGGAGCAGCTGATGCTGTTGGCTCGTTGGTCGATTGGATAGAATGGATGCCGACGGTACCGTCGAAGAAGGCAGTAGCGAGGAGGTCGGGATTACGAGGACACCATTCGACTTGGAACACCCAGTTCGACGCGCTCGGAAGCTCGCCGATGATCTCAGATGTTTGAGGGTTCCAGCAGAGTGCCCTGTTATCCTTGCCACAAGACAAGAGCATATCGGCATCCTGCTTGCACCAGGAAAGAGACAGGACGCCCTTTTCGTGGCCAGTAAGAATTTTCTCCGGGGCGCGCGCGTTGCGAAGGTCCCAGACCATGATGATGGGAGACGAATCGTCTTCGGATGCCGTAACAAGTCTGGTAGCCTGAATGATAGAATTAGCAAACTGTCACAAAAACAACAGTAGGCGCACGTTATCTGGATGCCAGGCGATGGCGCTCATCCCTCTCCGCCCGCCAACAGCAAGACCGTTCGTCGCGCTGACTTGGCCTGCAAGCGTTCCAGCTCCACCACCGTATGCCAGAGCGACGACCTCGCGCTTCCCTCTGAGATCCCAGACTACAGTGTAGCCCGTCGTGCTCGCCCCAGCAAGAACATACGGTACCTGCTGATTCCATGCGACCGACGTAATTTCGTCTAGCTTGGTGCTCCTGGATCCAGGCGTCGGGGCATACGGCTTCGTAGGGTCTTTGAGATCCCAAATACAGACCTGCACCAAGATCAGAACGAGGTAGCTACACCGACCGACGACTACGAACCTCTCCATTAACGGCACCCGATGACAAGAGGTGAGTCTGTAGGGGATTAAAGTCCAAGGCTCTGACCGGCCCGGTGTGGTTGGTATTCCGTAGGATGAGGGACTCGCTCGAGCTGTACGACGCGTTCAGCAAGAGAAAAAAAGGGCCACAGCCAAGCGACGCACCTAGCACCAGAAAGAATCTTCGCTGGATCCCATAACGCTAGCTCGCCGTTCTCCATACCAGCCGCAATGACGCCCCGTGGTCGACTACTATCGACGTACCCCCACGTCAACCGGTTGAACCTATATTGCCATCATCGGCGGCGGCCTAGCAGTATAGTGATCAGACGACGTACCTCGCTGTATCCTTCACAGCGCCTTTTGGTCCCGACTGGCCCTCTATCCCCAGGTCGAATTCATTCTTGTCGAGAAAATTGGGGGCCCAAATTTCGAGCTGGCTCTCATTGCTGAAGGACTCGTCGAGGGCGCCAGCGACAGTCCCTGTCGCTATGAGAGGAAGAGAGGAAGATGGAGACCAGGTAAATGTCGAGGTCCTGTGGATCTCCTTCAGTTTCATCGTGGTGGAAGTAATTTGTGCAATAGGACGCCGGTCGACACGTCCGACGCCGTGGGATTTCGCCCTGCCCTAAAGAGTTCACGTGAACCATGCCACGTGCATTTCATAATACACTTCGGTCCCGGGCCGGTATTGTCTTTTAGGCTTCGGTTCAAACTTCAACGAGCTTGTGTGCGAATACCATGATGTACGAGACTTGATATTAAGGTCTGTGTCATAGAATTTTGTCACTAACCAATATTTTTAACTCTGGCAAACTCCGTAGTAGGATGACATCGGCTTCTCGGACCTTCCTTCACTCTCACTTGTACAGTACCCTGATTATCTCATATCTTTCTCGTTCAAAGCATCTCAATCCTTCTAGATTCTGACAAGAGATTCCTCATCTCTTCTGTAGCTCCATTCCCTCATATAAGTAAGATTAATTCTAACGCAACAGATACGACTGTCGACGCTTATCTGTATCTTGGCCAGGACACCGATAGCTGCTCGACTACCTCAAACACAGTTCTATGTTGAGTTGCCGGAGCCGTGATATCCCCGTTCGAAGCTTGTTGTTATCTCCTCATGGAAACCTGCTTCGATCTATATCAACGCGCTCTGGTGGAACTCACTTTATGGATATTGGTTTCTGCCGGTATGGCCTCAGTCAACACACGCCTTCACTTGGTCTTCTCGGCCTTGGCAATGACTTGCTCGCACTTTCTCTTACTTTCTCTAGCCTTCTTGCTGCTACCGTAATATACCAGAACAGTCCCTGTGTGAACATAAGTGATCAAGATCGGTTATGCTTAGTGCCTGCGGACGCCCTGTTGACTATGCTTAGCGCTCGTTAACAAGCTCACGGATTCCTCTTGGTAATTGGACTTAGCTTATGGAAATCCTCGCTCTGAACCAGGCTTTTCTTCGTGTATTCATGTAAAGGATCTGCCATGCGATGGGTCTTCAACCCAGAAATGAGTACGAGTCGGGCGTATATTGCCAGGGAAAGCTAGGTCAAAGACACGAAATCATGGTAGAAGTTAAAGGTTAAGGTAGGAAAAGTCCGAAATCGGCGCATACGTAGCTGCCCGCAACCCATATGTAAATATAGCTAAAGAAATGATGCAATAATAACGCCGTAGAAATTCGCATCCCTTACAATTCATCCACTCGTATATTAGCTTGACGAACCATATCCTTAACAGGAACGAAATCTACTCACACTGGCGTATCTGTTCTACCAACCGGATCGGCCGATATTCGCTCACGAAGACTGAGATCTCTTTGCTAGGGCCTCAACGTCGCGGACACCAAGAAAGTGACCGCATTCACCCTTCCTGTTTGGGTGAGTCTCTGAGGCTGGTTCCGCTATACATCTTTCCAGACACGGCATTAAAGAGTCTTCCATTTCCTATGTCCGGCCCTATCGTCGCCATCTGCTACTCCTGGTTGATCTATGTCCTCTCCGTATGCGCGCCTACAAATCCATCCGATAATACAGTGCTGTACAATGGGGATGATGAAATTTTCGCTTGCTGTCAACAATTTTTTATCCATGTTCCGGGATGCTTGCCCCTTGGATCTACTAGACTGATCGGAATGAAATTGACGAAGCGCTTCGCTAACGTCAACATTTGCTCGACCACCTACTTACGCGGGAGGCCGTGAGTAAGAATAACAGCGGTACTCATTAGCGCTCTGGTAGTGTGACATTCAGGACGACACAACATGTACAGAACGGTCACATTCCCGCCAACTGGCGTCTAAGGTTTCCCACCAACTGACTTCTCCCGTTTAAGATAAGCGCTGTGCCTTCAAGACTGCTCTGTCTTCGGACCACTCATTTCTCTCGAGAAACTCCAATGGCGATGGACGTACTCATAAATATAAAGGAACGTGCAATAACGGGGACTTCTGTGGAATCCGCAGATGAAATAGGAACTCAGGCATTTACTCCAGCTTTCGCATAAATCTCATTCTTTTCATATTGGATGGTCTGACTCATTTTTTTCTAGCGCTCTAGAAACACCCGCATCAGCGCACTCGATGTCCTCTGCCATAAACTCGCATCTAAGTCCGTGTGAGCCATATTCATCGTACGGAAATCAAGGAACGAAATAATGCGGTGCGTTCCATTGAATATGTCTGCTTATCGTTTTCTGCGGTCTCCACAATATCGTGCAATATTACGATTGCACTATGTTAACGGTACGGCGGCCGCGCTACGGTCATGTATGTCATATAAAGCCTTGTTTTCAACCAACAATATACTTCTCCCTAGCTCATTATCTACTCCTAAGCATGTCCTCCGAGCAAACAACCAGCCATCGAAGCTCATTAAGAGTTTCCTATTGCTTCGCCACCTCTCTCTCACTCATCATTATCGTTGCAACCACATGCGTTGCTCTCATCCTCAGGCTACATCCCGGTGGAGAGTCATCATATCCAATGAATCCGGTTGTAACGGGAAACAGAACCGTAAGAGACATCGCCCGTTCCTTGATATCCACCACTCATAGCAGCCAAAGATTTTTCTCAGCGCTGCCTTCGTCTCAGCCGATATTCCTCAAACTATTAGTATGGATTGGCTCGTCGAGAATGATACCTGCAAGGTTAATTGCACAGAAGTTAAGATCTTCTTTGACACGTGAGCCCTTCTGTCTATGGTCCTCAAAAAATGTATGACGTGAATAATCCCTTTCGTAGAAATGTATCGCCTAGATGTCGCGACGGTCCTTCCAGTAACAACAGACCTACGGACCCCACCTTCATATGGAATGCCACTGTCGGCATGACTTTGATGAGCCAGTCAAGTTATGACATCCTGGGCAACTCTCCCACGTTCCGCAGGAATTTCTACCTCTACCCATTTTTCAACTATTCTCAAGAGAGATTATATGTCAGACACAGATCTATGACCTATTATCCTTTTGATGCGTACTACACTCTTTGGCTCACGATTTTCATCTTATTCATCGATGTTTCAGTTACCGGTCCACCATATTCGCTTTTGCTCAAGAGACGTCAACGAACAATTCTGTCAACCTAGCCCTTGGTTTGGCATCTCCACTAATCAAGTATTTCTCCTCTTCCCATCTCATCTGACTACCTGACGGAATTTCTTTCAGTGACATCAGAATTACAACTCACATTACATGGGAAGAACCCCCTTACTCGGATGGTATGGACGTTGAACAAGAAGTTATCGGTGCACGTATAACCCTCCAACGCAGCCCGTTTATTATTGGATACTGTTTGGTCATTACCGCCACGTTCTGTTCAGTTTTTACTCTGCTTCTCCGTTACCTGTCTGAGCTCATGCGCTTTCTTTATATGGAAAGGGATGGTTACTCTTATGATTTGCTTCATAATGATCACAACCGTGGTCTTCGGATACCGACAACGGAACGAGATTGTTGTAGTCCCAATAGGGACGGTGTTCGCCTTTACGCAACTAAGATCCTCGATGCCCAGGGCTCCTGGAGGTTTTGGTGCGTCGGTCATCTCAGGCTTCCTCTTCAGGGCAGTCGCTCAAGCAGAAACCCCCCCTAGGCGGTATCCTGGGTAACTCCTCCAGCTTGTTTCATATCGACGGCTATCATCTGATTTACTTCTTTCCGACCCAGATTATCTTGGGCTGTTACCGTGCCTTATCCTACTGTCGATCTGCGTACGTTCATGATGCTCATCCAGATATTTATTATTGTTCATATGATAGGCCATGACCATGGTTGGCATCTACTTGTTCACCGACCTACATGATCCGTCTCGTGAATCCTTCACCTGGGACGAATTAGGTCAGCTTTTATGAACAGTCTGATGAATCGATACTCAGAGAGCTTGCAGTGAATGTGTTGCAGTTTTCTTATCCGGCGCATTTGTAGGACTGCCAGTGCATGGGCACAACGTGCTTCGACTTTGCATATGGATAGCGAGATGGAGAACATCTGACGTTATTGAGATTCCCTCGACGAATCTTGATTGATTAACAAGTGTCCAAGCCGGCTATTCTACGTGCATGTACACGCCGAAGAAGATCAGTCTCTCGAAACTGGGAGGGAGAAGAATTTAGGATCGGACTGAATAGTTAGTTTCTAGGATTTCCATTGTCATCGCTGTCAGTGTTTCGTGCATGGTCAACTGTTTTTTTGTAAAGTTATTACCAAAATACGATGCGTAAACCTGTGCATCGACACCACAAAGAAGCCAGAAGGAAATTACACTGGGAATGCCAATCATTGGGATAGGTGACGAAGAGATGGCACAAGTCGAGGCGGATAGACTTATTATATCATCTGCAGGAACCGCCCAAGGTATAGCCAAACCATAGTACTTAATTGTGCGCTTGTCAAAAAGGATTGCTGTAGGGCGGAACAGCATTCAGATGGAGGGAATTGAATACTGAACGCTCACGTTATCCCTCAAAGGTTTCTGGGAATGATGGCCGTTAGACAACAGCCAGTGACAACGAAAGGCCCAAGAAAGACCCGATTGGATACAGTCATGTGATGGCAGTGGATTAGGACCGGCACAACGGCAGAAACTTGTTAGCCTGGCAAGTCCGGCTTTATTATATACTCGCAGAACTCGTATCTGTATATAAAGCCTGGTACCCGGGGCAGGGGTCTATAGAGGAACCCCCAAATCTCAACATATTTCAAACTCAGACATGATCCGGGTGTCCGGCTCACTAATATGTGATGACACATCACTGAATTTCAGGACTGAGGACTTCGAACTGTTACACCCAGTCAAACGTAGGGCATTGAAGACCATGGGGGTTCACTATGGAGGAATGTATAGTATCAGAGGTCTTTTATCAAAAGAAAATTCTCCATACAGCTCAAGGAAGGTGATGATAGGAATAACTTATCTGGCAGTGTTTCTATTCTTCGATACTACGTACAACAGCCAATTAGCGCAATAAAAACCTTCATGAAATGCCTCAGACAAGTGGAACACAGCTGTAAATGAAAAGATGCTTCAAAGACGCGTCGCGCGACGCGCCACGAGAATACAAGCACGTGCCGGCCTATCTTCGGCATCCCTTCGGAGTTCGAAAAATCGTGAGATTGGGGGGTTCCTCTATGGATCCCCGCCCCGGGTATCAGGCTAGAAACTTGTCATCTAGCGGGGGTACGTCATCTGATGCGCGTACATGATTTCAACCTTCCGTCAGCGGCGTACGCGCAACTCAAACCTGGGCTTGAGTCGGCACGTACACTCCTCCTTTCTATAAATTTGCACGAATTGAACACTGAGTTATCTACAGCTACGCTTACAACCACTGCATTCTGTGTCGTTGATGAAGCAAGGAAAGGAAAGGAAACGCCGCAAGTCGGTGTAGTTCCATAATCCAGAGCCGTGCTGAGGGTTGATGCGAAGATGGATTCACTGACTCCTGAGTATGGTGCGTTTCTGGAACTCAGGGGATAATATTACTGAACGGCTGATCCTTGGCGTATTCTTTTGCAGCGAACCTAAAGTCGGTCAAGACACCGACTTTCAAACAGAGGATGTCGATGAGCGCTTGAGCTTCAAGGATATCTAGTTGTGTCACGTAAACCCTAAGGCCATGTCACTATTAAGCTTCGGCCTTCCATGTACATGTTTCTGGCTTTTGCTAGCGTTGGCCACCATACTTGGCTTCTGAGAAATCGCGACTCATGATGTCCATTGATTTATCCCTTGGACAAATGAGGCGACGTGGCTTGGAAACTGCACGATACGTATTTCGACAAAATGTTGTGTGCTTTCACTGCGTTTTCTTATTGGCTCTTCGAATAAGCGCTGAGAACTTCTGAACTGCCTTGTTTCTCCTACAGGAGCTTCTTCATCATTGGCACTGCACGCGGTCGCTCATGAAATCAACAATCACAGTAGCTGCTTCTCCTTCACCTCACGATGTTGATTTCCTTCATTCATTTAACAAACGTAGTGATCGGACATCAACAGTCGCATAGTGGCACCCATCAAACTGGTTCAAACAATGCAGCCCACACCATGCATAGCCTACAAGTCCTTACTCTCTGAGATGCTGGTCATTTTTTGTGCCAGTGTGGTGTCTGCCGCTTCGAATGGCCTCTTAAGGAACCACTGCGATAAACATCCCTAAATACAAAAAGGGCTGTTGACGTTGCAATACCGAGAGACCCATGTAATTATCGGCCCATGGATGTCTCGTTTGGACCAGTGGCTACATATGGTTCTCCCTACGACACCTTGCCCTTCTCAGATTTATGAACAATTAGCTTCCCGCCGCCTATCCGACCAACCCGTTCAGTTTGATAATTATCAAAGAAGCTTCTCCTCACGTCCCCAGGCTTAAGCCTAGGAAAATGAATCTGGAATGCCCCAGGACCCATTTTTGGCGTGTATCTCGCTGTATTTGCGCCGTATATTCATTCAACGTCTACTAATCTAACACGATCGTAAGAAATTCGAGTGCCAGAAAGCGGATCAGTCCCCCCGGTGCATCCTGTGTATTTCGCGTGCCTCCCCATGCTTGTAATGTGCTCGAATCAGCGACAGGCATCTATGCGGCCTAGGAAGGACGAGGACATATCCAACATTTCGTACTCGCTTTCTTTCTCTTGTTCATCACTCATGCCTATAGGACGCCGTTACCTCCAGCTATAGCCATGTGTATTGAAGATAGACGAACGTTCACATGGACTTGGCTTTCTGTGTGTCCTAAGATTCCTTGGAGGAAACGGGGCGATCTCTTGTGGTATTGACCACACCAACATCTTGGCTGTCGCCATTTTGGCGCTTGAAGTCATCGTTGCATGGGCGTGGAAAGTGTGTCACAGTGAGTACATGTCATAGGTAGTTATCCAACTTACGCTGGAGGACCAACAGGAACAAACATTTCCGTCTCATCAGTACTCAACGCTTAGAGAGGCATAAAAGCTAAACATCTGCCACCTTTATCTTATCAGAACGGAAGATATCATAGTCATTGAACGTGTATTTATATGCTCATGGTGTACGCCTGATTGACGCCCAATTGGCGCCCATCGAAGTCTAATGTCTAACACCCCATGAACACGAAGTCGTAATTTCACAATAGTCACTTCACGACCGATTTGACAATGTTGTGGCGTGCGTATGTTTTCAACGTGCATGCAGGTCCGTCCTCGGTTCCCCACGGCGCATTCCTTGGCTGGTTGACAGTGCGAGAGGGACGAGATGAGTAGTAGAAGATTTAGGAACCGCTTCTTGCTATAACGAGCTCTTCTTTCTTGAGCGAGGCTGAGGTTTTCATCATCCTTTCAGATCATACGACGAGTATAGGGTCAATATGCGGGCCAGGAGCCACTCACGGACATTACTTCCTGTATTCCACGTACCTGCGTTCCAGATACCGGATGCTGATACGGCTAGAATAGAGTAATATGCACATGGACCATACCACATTCGACCGACGCTCAGCAAAAATCAGATACTGCGTGTTCTCGATTTTGACCAGGGAAACCGATGAAAATGAATGCAAAACAAACAGTTGCCAAAAGACATTGACCAGAAATTGCATCATCACTATCGTGCGGAGTCGAACCGTCCACTAGAAACTCTACTGCTGATCCATGATGGTATTGAGCGGCTAACGGAATCATCATGGAAATTGGTCTACATCGGGACTCGAGAATGTATCCGTGAGGTATAAGCTATACTTTGAGGACAGATATGGTATGGTAATATTCACGCGATGTCGATGATTAAGGACCTAGTATAAGCGATAATATAATGAAGAGTCGAAGTCAGTCCAGAACTGTAGCGTGTCAAATCAACGGGACGTCGACATCGAAAATAGCAGCTAAGATGCCCCACACTGCCCTCGTTCCACCAAGAGCCGCGTTTGATAATTATGGTGGTGCTGAACTCGCAAGGTCACTGCTAGACGCGCTGGAATGGGTAACAGTTGTTGTAATACCAGTGCCTTGTCGGTAAAGAGCTAGGAAGAATAAATCGACTCTGGCGCTGAACGACCGTGATGTGCTCGTCGATGTCAAGGTGCAGAAGCTCTCGGCAAGGGTCTTTGCCGTCAGAAGCTCATTCTGGCATAGAGGGCGCGATGCAGGCTATGAGTCCAGTCGTGGATTCGGCCCTGTATGAAGTTCGTTAGTTTGAGAATAGTGAAGACGGAATGCTCGGACACACCAGGGGCAGAAACAGTTTACATCTGCCACGCTGGAGCAGTTCGCATCTGCTATCAATACCTGCAAGCAATCTGTGACTAAGAAATCCTCGTTACTTCTGCAAGGAAAGAATCAGGATAACTGATGCACTGCAAGTCGAGTACCCACTCAGGCTCGGAAGTTCGACCGAAAGCGTCGAACTGGGGTTCCCACTACTTCTCCAACTCTTAATCCTACTCTCGCTAATCATCGTCCGTGTAGCACTTTTGGCAGTAAGAGTCGCCGTCGTCTTCGAAGACTGAGCCTGGATGGCGGCAAAAAATAGAGCGGAGGGACAAGCAGAACACTAAAGAATTCGAGTCGTATTTTGTTCACTGGGCGTTGTGGATGTCAGGAAACTCAGACGCAGCAAGCGTGGCATGCGTAGTGACGTCATGAGACAGGAGAGCTCGGGAACTGGATCCAGGGTATTTTTGACTGCTTGGTGCTCCAAAAAATCCGGGCCACGTTCCGATTTCTACCTCCATGCACCACGTAAGTCGACTGGTATCTTCAGCACTGTTTTGTATTTATCTGCTCCACAGGAAATATAAGTGCAATTTTTATTTGATCGGTGGGCCATATTCTTTTGTTTCTCTTCCTACGGCCAACTGGAACCTGTGCTCAATATGCAAACGATTCGCAGTCACTACTCGGAACCTTTAACATTGTCAACTACTCACCAAGGACTGAAACACATTAATGGTGGTCTCGATTTCAACATATCCTATTCCGATACCGATGATTGGTCAATGGCGCCAGTCACGGAGGAATCTATGCAATTATTATGTAGGACATGAATATTGCGAGTACCCTATCTCTGCACGCAGTTATTTAGCCAATCTCCATTCTTTGCTAGGGATAATTGTCCCTATGAAAACAAGCACTCCGTTAATGAAGAAATTTCCCAAGTATACCAACCTGGATTGTCGACGAAGGCCATTGTCCTCTGACTCATTGGAATGCAGTTGATTATGCTCTTTATCAAGGTTGAAGAAGCATATCCGCACAGGAAACGAAAGCTAAGAAAGGTTGCGAGCAATATACGACTTGCCACATTTTTCTCAGTACAGGGGCCTGGATGTGTAGGAGCATCACGAACCTAGGCACGAATTCTACTCAGGATCAATGAACTTTCCGCGAAGAACGGAGGAGCTCTATGCCAGATTCGCGTTCCATTGTTTGGCCACGCTCAGGCTGACGAACTGGTTAGCTCAGTTGATGGAGCGTGATAGTAGAATCAGAAGATATGGAGCTCGACTGTGGTCTGGCACTCATTTATTGCTGTAGACATTACAGTCCACAATTATCCATTAAATGAACCAATGACGAGTCGTAAGATGACTTAGGAACAAGGAATATTAGTCCATATGCCTCTGTGATATCCCGCAATGAAGAGATTGAACAGACAATGCGAACTAAAATTGTTTATCGGAGAGAGGCATTCACGATCACGAGCCCCGCGATGACAGGCCAGTGTGTATCGCTCTCCTCATTATGGGCTCCTATGATATCGATTCTTCTCACTACGCATTTTATTGATTGTTATCGAGTTGGTTTTTCATGTAATGTAGTGAAATGCTATAATGGAGCACACAAGATAGAATGTACCGAATAATATTGGCCTTCGCTGAGACTGTTCACTTCCTTTCTCAGACGTTGAAGTCTATCGGTGTCATTGATACGAAGGTGTATTTCGTTTCATTGCTCCGAATGAGATGGATATTCAGGGGTAGTTCCCGAGTCTATAATATGAGAATAAAGACCGGCAAGTTAGTTTTAGGAAGCCTCCGCAACTGTATCCCTCATGACCTCCTCCAATATCGCTTGCCCAAGTACTGTGTGCCATTGTAGATCCGAGAGAGGGACCATCTCGTCGTCGTCGTTGTCTCCTCCAACGCCGAGTTGACTCATCATATTCTGGATAGTCTCCAAGTCATACTCTTCTCCGATGTCGCCGTCAAAGAGGTTCGCTCGCAACGAGCTATGGAAGTGGGCGCGTAGAAACATTTCGAACTGGCTGTCTTGTGAATTTGGGCGAGGCATGTACGTAGAAGGAGTTGGCGTGCTGAGCCCATCTCACGAAAGATTATGATGCGGTAGTTATCCTGGAAGACTTTAGTTATGGCTGGGCGAAAGGGAGTAAGAAGGTATACGTACATTTATGTCGACACTGAAAGCATTGTCCTGAAAGTACGGAATGAGCTCCTTGCACAGGAGAGTTGCGTTTGGGAGCACTTGCAAGTCTTCGCGATCGAGCCCAGATTTCCTTCTAAGGTCTGCAGGAGGGAAAACCTACAAATTTTATTAGGTTTTCCGATCCAAAGTGAGGCGGGATGCCTACTTCTCGGAAAGCATATGGTGGTACAATCCAGTATACTGAGGTCCTCCCCGGGGAATGGTTATCGGTAAAGAGAATGATTTCGATCGCGCTGGCGGACTTGGTCCTTGATGAAAGAAGGAACGTCGAACTGAAAGATTGTTTAGCAAGACATAAGAGATATATAAATCAAATAATAAACCATAGTGCGAGGATCACCGAGCTTCGCGTAGAAATGGTTTCTCTCCATGTCATAGCGCTGCATGGTTCTGAAAGGTTGTATGCTCCCGACGTGTTTGATACGAGGAACGGCGCGCACATCGCCAGTAGGATTGTAAATTTCCAAACGTTAAAAGAAAGACAAACGGTACTTACTAGCAAGAACCCACGCGTAATCCCCCTGGGGCGGGGGTCTGATGGCAGAGGGGAGATTGCCTCACCTATAAGCTCAATGGCGTAGGACATGACACCGTACGGGTGTGTGACAGCCTTCTTTAGCGAGAACTCTGACCAACGATTCAGGGACAAGTTCCTTGATCCATCGTGGCAAGGTAGCGCAAGATATGGGGGTGAGACGTGAGTTAAATCCTGTGTAGTTCTTCGTCAGCAGGGCGAGACTCGGTAAGATCCCAATGGAATTTCCACCAATGATAAGAACGGATGGGAAGTTATCTGCCCAGATAAAAGTATCACGCCCAAGAGAAGTAGACTTTGAAGTGGACGTGCGATGTCCTGGGGCCAGAACCAATGGCATGAGCGATATCGATAATCGTTGTACTTCAGATTAGGATCTTTAGGTGGGTCGACACCGGAATAATTCTGCAGATTCGACCTCTTCGAGCCCAACTAAAGCTTAAAGTGTGCATCAATTCACGTACAAGGTCCCAGATGGAAGGATCTCGCATGGTATACGTGGATCCAGGATGTCTCGTAAAAAATGTTCTCGGGATAAAATAACGCAGATGGAGCGCTTCAATTCGCGCTGCTACCAAGGCCCGTCAGCTACTTTCACAAGATGACTGTCACACATTCAAAATTTCAAGCGAGATGGTCTCCAGATTTCCGGAGCAGATGCTTGTATCTGGATTTAAGAAATGTTCTATTGTCTTTGTTCTCGTTGTTGCTGATCGACAACGAGTCGCAGATAACGAATGCGGCATACCTTAAGAACAGGTTGCCGCAATCGATGCAGAAAGCGATGGTTCATATTATGGATTCACCTTCCCGCACTAGACTTCGGCTCTTTAATCTGCGGTAGTCATTTCGTAAAGTGGACGCGGATCCATGGATACTTTGTTGGGAAACGAGAACTTGAGACTTTCATCCGAAGGAGATGGTTACGATGCCCGGATCAAAGCTCTTGTTCTTGGGAAAGCGGAGACACCAAACTTGAGCAGTATATCACGGTGTCCATGCGTATGAAGCGGAAGTGGTTGGGCTTCGGCAAGCATTTATTTTGAACGACGGTAGCGGAGTATGGTCCTTTCTATTTCTCAGGACGAATCAGTTATCATCTATATGCAGAGTCAGAATGTTTGGCCCTTACATGGTCACAAAATCTTGCCTACGCCAAGTTCCCTGAGTAATTCTGAGGTTGGTGGGACACGTAGCATCGTCATATTGGCGAGGAAAGAACTGCCGTCGTGCTGAACTTGACGAGGGTATTGTCGTCGACGTCTGGTTGATAGATGATTGCAATAGAGTGTAAAGCGACGGCGACAAGCGGTAAGGGGAGGCATTTTGATGTTGGATGTCATTGCGGTAATACTTAAGAAGGAAATTCACAGAATTCCGCTGGGTTAAAATTATCTATCATATGCTTAGTTCGTATTACGCGGTCGAAACGAACTTGTACACACCTTGTACGGCGCAGTTCAGATGGCAAGGTGTAGTGGGAAAAGCAAGTACAATATTGGTTGGCGATTTGAGATCTGAGAAAGAGAGAAATGAAAAGCTGCTTTAGAGAAAGATGGTCACGTACGGATAGACATATATGTCTGGTCAGCAATAATTGTTGGCTATAGTCCGCCGCCACACTTGACGCTAACGGCCAGGACAACGGAAGCGATGCAGGGTGAACGATTTTCCCATTAGCAGATTGCGCTACTTTGTGGAGTTCGAGTCAGCAGGCAGCGAAAATCCAGGTTCGATGCCTTCATGGTTGTCCTTCCTCCATCCGCTGGAAGTCCACCTACGGGCGAGTCACAGGCCACGCCTTGGCATTGCTGTCAATTTTTATGCCGGACGTCAGATTTTTCCCTCCTCGCTCAACTTATTGTAAGTAGAGGGCTCAAAATCCGATGGCCTTCGCGTGAGGACACCAGAGACACGGGATAGACCTACCTTCAAAGCACTCGATTGCGAGTGTGTGTTTCCTATGATTTGATATGTGAGAAGAGACATATGCCTAGTCCTAAGATTCCGATGCATGTCGTCGTGCAGACTCGTGCTTGATGTTATCAAGTTCATACTGAAATTTGACGCGGCTCCAAAATTTCCCTTGCGCCTTATGGTTGATCGACATCGCGGTCAGGTCGGCGAAGGGGACAAGAGATGATCAATTCGTCGGTGAGAGATCGAAGGCGATGGTGATTGCCGCCAGTACGGCCCGCGGCCCGGGTTCTGACCCGGTTGTTGGCATTTGTTGATTCTCGTAGCTCCCACATTTTCATCCTCTCCCCATCAATGCATCCTCCTCTCAGCATGCACCTCGTAGTCTGTCACGCTGCCCAGCCTATGAAGGTGAGACTACTTTCTCCGACTTGTATCACTCGTTTGCGGATGACTTCGGGCTCAGATAGGACGGTGCCATGGTGCGCACTGCGATTGACCGGGACCTCTCGAACGCCAGCTACATTTTAGAATCAACCCTTGCAACCTACTGAGTACCGATCGTGAAGAGACATCGTTGGAGGACTTAGACGGAAGTTTCGCGCGTGTGATGGTGTGTCTGCTCCACCATCCACGCACTGACTCGCCCAACACGACCTTCGTCAGCCTCAGCAGCTATCGAGTTTGCGAATATCCTTTCATCAAGCGAGCGGGGAGACGAGAAGCAAATAGCGGACCTGCACCTCGTATTCTACAGCTGATTATGGTGAGCCTTCCTCGTCCAACTCGCATCTCGTACTTGTTGGCTCATTTTTTCTCAATGTAGAGCTACGCCATGTTACTCTTGAAGCCAAAGGCCGGCCACAGTTCTGAAGAATGGAGACGACATTTGCGACGTAGGACCAAGCGGCGATTGTAAGGAGACATCGTTGTACAAACTACGGTATGTCTGCTTACCCTATTCTGTAGAAGTCGCCTAACACGTCCGCCAGCCGCTTTATAACGATGTCTTGGAAGATTCAAGTAGCGACCAAGACACGACTCCAACGTGTAGCCTCCCTGATTACACCTATTTTCATGGCGTGGCGAGGAGAGAAAAAGTACCCAGCTGGTTTCTTATCCTCGTCTCAAGATTTGGTAGCCCTCGGTCGCGCAGTCCCCTCTGAAGAACGCAACGTCTGAAAGCGCTATGGTCCCGCCCGTGTGTGTAACCTTGACTTACAGTCGACGAGATAACGAAATTGCATTTGCATAATCGACAGTCGGTTACCCTTACGAGGACTTGCGTGGAATCACCGGATCCGATAGATCCATCTGGCAAGGTCATCCAGGTGCGTCCTTATTCTTTCATTTTACTCTCCTGCTCACCCTCGTAAATTGGTAGTACTTCATAGTCGTCTCACTGAGACCACGCAAGGCTCAGCCTTGTCTGCCGATGATGTTTCGGGCTGCCCATCGGTTCTGTGTTACGTGACATTATGTGATAGAGAAGAGCCGTCCGGCAATAAGGTTGGCAGGCGAATCGTGCGTAATATTCATATCTCCTTCCTCCTCAGCTTATTAAACTCATCGGTCTCCGTAGTTTCCGCCTCGTTGGACCGTGGCCGTCGATTCTTGTTGCGCATGGGTGACTGAACGCTACGATAAGGGTAGGATTATGGAGTGCGGTCGTCATGTTATCTAAGTTGTACGTTGCGCTGATTTCTTTTCCAATTTTCAACAGGCTAATCTCGGCTTCGCAGGCGACATCGACTGCACGTACTCCACGATTGACCGCCCCGTTGTTATTACATTGTGAAGTACAACTCAGTAGAACAGCGACCTTCTGCGGTTTGCTTTTTATTGCCGTCATCGTTATTGGAGTCAGGAAGTAAAGTAGGCCTCTTCTCGTTCCCTGATGTCAAATGACTAACATCTCTAGTAGACTGCTTTCTCGCTTCCAAAAATGTTCCCCATCACAGACTTGTTCCCTGACGTCATATGTCGCGACTCGTAAGTGAGAATGGGGAGGTCGCTACCGGCGAATCCATATTCCGGCGGGAGTGAGCCGTGCTGGGTTGAAGAAGCACGCTATGGTGAGTTCAAAGTTGTCGGTCCATCTACGCATGATTATCTGACTCATAGATATCATCCTAGGTTTCAAGGGTATTTTGTTTCGTCAAGTTATGGTTAGATGTTTCTCGTAGCGAGAATAATATGATATGTTTCTATCTTTCCCGACTTGAAAGGACAATAATTGACGCCCTCGGAAATCGCGCGTGCCATGGTTCATTTGCATCCGACATCCGTCCAACGCCCATCTCTGCTCACCAGCAGCTCCCTTGATCGTCCATCACTTGGACGGACCTTGTTTTCGTTCATCGGATATGCTATGCGCGTCATAACTCCCGCGTTCCGCCAACCAAGGAGACGGACTCTTTAAGCTCGTCACTCTGATGATCATTGACTTTGAATCTGCCAAATGTGACGCGTTGCCCGAACCAAGTGCTCTAGGGGAACCTCTAACCCCTCGCTACTCATCATTTCCATCTAGTTTTCGCCAGGGAGGGGACAGTGTCTTGTTAGCTTGGTCGTGCTTCGAGGCCGACACCGAGCTCCTTGTCCGCCTTGGAAGGTGGAACTCGAGTTATAAACTCCGAGTTCGAATCAAACTCAACCGGTGTGAACGTTGAGCGTTCCAATCTCACCCCGAAGTTCCTATCTTTCTCTGATTTTGCGCTCTGGATATGGAGGAGCATCTTTGCGAAGGACCGGAACCGACTTCTGATTCTATTGAGCACTAACCAGTCCTTCCGCAGAGAGCGGAGCGGCCTTTGGACTAGTCCGTGTTCCCATCGCTTTGCTACCCTGACGACTAGTTTGGTTGACGTCGCCTGAGAGGGACAAGCAAGAGTAGGAGAAGGTTCCAAAAAAAGCTGCTGGCTATGGTGAGCTCGTCTTTCTTGAACGAGCTTAAGCTGACGTCCTTTCAGCTACTTCCCATGAGTGTACCAGACGTGTATGCTGTTTGCGATTGGGTGAGGTAAAGTTTTCCAAAATCCACTCATAGCCCGCTTGAGAACATTGTATTAGCGTCGTGGAAATAAATTGGGTGCTCCATCTAAGTTGATGATGATGACTCATAAATTGCCATTGATATGTGTACGTTAGCTTTACGGTTCTTTCCTTTTGACAGATGAGTGCTAGTCGGCATTGTTCGCTTCTTCCCATACAGGACGACCAAAGCCTCTTGGTCCAAGATGAATTTGCAGCAACCTACGTCGGCCGTGGACACTGGTATGTAGATCGTCGGGGGTCAATACTTCACATCCTCATTCTGCTATCACTAGTGGAAGAATCTGATGGTCTTTCGGAGCAGCCGTCGTATTACGATGACGAAGACAAACGTATCTCTCTATACAGCCGAAAGGAACAGGTAAGCATATAACAGCTCTGTAGAAGCAAGGAATAATGTATTGCAGGAGAAGAGGAGGAAGTACGAGCGTCTCCCCGATGTCACCCTCTCTTCGCTCACCGAGACTGGCCAAGACGAATCGACCATTCCAGTGTTAAAGCAACGGTCTTACACTGGGAAAGGGTTCGTACCGTCAGCTCTGGCCAACACTCTCTGTGCAGATCTCGGGGTCTATGGAGTATTAGAGGAGCTTAACAACACGCTCGGCACATCGTACACTTTGGACTCTGTACTCCCGGTTCTCGATTCCTATGTCGCACAAAATTGCGACTTTGGAACTGCCTACGCTTCTTTGCGTCCCTATTGGAGTGACATCCATACCATCGAACACAAATTATGCATACGTGAACAGGAAGACCGGGAGATGAGGAGAAACGTCCTCATCCATGATAGGATCACCAGCCCGAATGTTCGCCCTCGGCGCGTGTGGGATCTGTACGCTAATCGTGTGGTGCCATACTGGGTTGCGGGCACATATCCGTGGGGGATATCGCGTGCATGGGTGAACGAGAAGGACCGTGTGAACGTAATGACACCCATCAATGGATACGAGTGGCCTGTACCCATCCCGAAGGACGCCAGCCTTGATCTCATCCGCATCGAGATGTTGAACCTGGGAGCGAAGTACGCATGGTTAGATGTTCTGTGTTTGCGGCAGGAGGGTGGGAAGAGCGAGCATCTGCGCTTGGATGAGTGGATGTTGGATGTGCCCACAATTGGATGGGTGTATGCTACACGAGCTACATATGCACACCATCAGCTAATACGTGTGGTATGCTACTTCAACGGTCTGGGTCGGCCGCTAGATTTGACACTGGACGACTTCAAAAGTGATCGTTGTTGGTTCCGACGCGCATGGACCCTGCAGGAGATAACCCCCAACCCGATCATAGGTGGGGAGACGGTCAATGATGTCATGGACAAGGAGGTTCGAAGGAGGTTCGACGAAAAACTGACATCTTTACGGGAGATACGAAAATTGGATATGACTCTTGAAATCCTGTCAGAGATGCGGAATCGAGTGTCCACAAAACCTTTGGATAGAGTCGCGGGCTTAGTATACCTTGTCATGACGGACTCCATCCCAATTTATGATGCTGAGCAGTCTGAAGCGGATGCATGGGAAGTCCTCATGGATGCCATGGAGCCTAGGAATCGGGCAGAGTTGCTCTTCTACTACCCCGAGCCTGGGAACGGGAAGAAATCTTGGCGACCATCATGGCAGCAAGTAATGATGGACAAAGATATTGTGTTTTGTTCGTCTCGGCTGTCAGGCAAAGTTTATCGGACAGAGGGTCTAGATGCGGACTGGTATCCGGGTTACCATATCAAGTCAGGAGATGTGCGGGGTTTAACTGAGGCACGAATGAGAGAAGCCTCGAGAAGGAGAGCTAGTCATCAAGGTCGCCAACAGGGCACACCGTACACTAAAAATTGTGGCCGACCATGCATACCCAATACCCGATGGGTCGTATACACTCATAGGCTGCGACGTCAAGTCTTCAACTGATGCCTGGGTAGTCGGGCGGCGAAGAGAGTCGGATGGGAAGTTTGAGAAACTGTCGGTGTTCCGTTCGGCAGACGATGAAGAAGTGAAGCTTTCGAAACTCCCACTTGGAAAAAAGGTTGAAACTTATCTTTGTTGAATTAATTAGATTTGAAGTTTACTTAGAACACATAATTTACACTGCTCTATCCAGAGGGATCGAGAGAGTACTGCCGATTGAAATGTCGAGGATGATGGAGGTCTGTACAGATAACAAGCACATACCGCAAGGAGGAGTTTCCGCTGAAGAACATTCATTTCTGAGATGTATATAGCAGAGCATCGTCCCTGCACCGACTCGTGGTCCATGAGAGCAAAAAGCTTCAACAATCTACTTTGTCCGAGGGGTGCGAGAAACATCGTGGCCGTATTAATTTGTTCAATTTACGCGCTGCTGGATAATTTAGACTGTTCATTTGTGGAGGATCACTGATAATTTTTAAGGTTCTCGAAGCAGCCGAGAGGGATCCACCACAAACGAGTGGAGGGTGCGGAGAAACCTATCGTGCGATGATTGAAAGAAGGGGATACTATATAAAAGGAAGTGCGCGATAAAGGTAGAGGGTTTTACGCTGAGTCGTGAAGGAATAAGGTATATTGTGGATTTCTACATGACCAGAAGTGATCTCCGTGCATCTGCGAACAATTTTGGGTAAGAGGAATGAACAAAGTAATGTTCGCCGTTGAAGCGTACAGAGCTAATCAGGTGTCTCTCGATGTTGCACCCTTGAATTGGAAATAAGGAAAGGCTCCCTTCCTTTCTTTTTAACGCATAGTAAATACTGATTGTAGGCACATTTCGTTAGAAGGACGGGGGGACCACCGTCGATTTTGAAGACCGGATTGTTCCACGGAGGTCTCCGAGGCATAGGTGAAGCATATGTTCCATATTTATGCAATAATTTGATAGTACACCTTCCTGTACCTAATTCCGTCGCTATAAGCGTGTTATGCGAAGTCGGAGTCGAGTCCACCGAGGGCGGAACTAATGTCGCATACATAAGAAAATATTCGATACCCAAAGGCGTCGGCCTAAGCATCAATGAGAGATATAGAATATGAAGCTACGGAAGTGGCGTACTAGTTGAACGAGATTGAGACGAGCCTTGTCAGCGTTAGAGGTGGGTATTCTTCTGGCTAAGCCTTGAACCACAGTAGCATTAGTGCTACTAAGACTCGATTCCATTGGTGACCGTTGTAGCCTCGACGCCGAGCTCAGACAAAAAAATAGAACAAACGCGCCAAGAAGACTTGTGCTCTTGAAAGGAGATTTCGTCCGAGATGTCGGCATAGAGCATCCGTCTCTAGAAGGAAATGAGCCTAACCATGATACAGACACTGTAAAAGTGGGTACAAAATATAAACCCTAGGGAATGGTCGACACAGAGAGCGAGGCGAGACCTTCAGTCTCTGCCTCCGGCTTCGGTATACTTACAATCAATGTCTGCTTCAAAATCAGTGCCGTCGTTGGTCGTCGCGAGCTCTGGAAACATTGGCGAAGCTTTTGACTGTATATTTCATACCGTAGTCGAAAGACATACCAATCGGAGCAGTGTTTCATGTGTAACTGCAGATTAGGGGTCAGCATTAATCTAGAGAATGATGGCTAAGAGCGTACTGACATTAATGATGAAAAAGGAGCACTATTTACCCTCTGTTCATATCTGCAGGGCTTCGCGTCGAGCCCATTCTGAGGCAACGCGAGAAGGATATCAGTTGACTAAAATATTCAAAAACGTTGGCTACTACTCACAACATGGTTCGATTCTACACGGTTTGAGGTTCAGAAAATTTTGGGCAAATACGAGGCTTGAACTAGTAAAAAGGTCAGTAGGGTTTCAATATAAATAATCGTATACTGACTGTAGCATGGGATTTGACTCTACAAATGCAGCGAATTTGGGCTTCACCGAAATCTGATTGAATAAAATATGAGTAGATCTACAGACTACCAGTGACTTTGAGACTAGAAGGGGTCGTTTTGGTTTATTCTCCTGAGCTACAGCGAGCCAAGTCCTGGTGCGAAGACGACGTTATGCTGTGAAATTCTAGAAAAGGTCAGCAATGTCAATTCAAGCTCGAGGGATGACTTACTGCGCAGCGGTGCTTGGCTATGAAAAGCGTCTATCGGATAGTCGCCTTGACGCCTGCGTTGTTGTTATCTTGAAAGGTTCAAGCTATCTGATTCAAAACAACATCGCTAAGAAGCCATAATATTAATAACGACTTACTCTGTTCGGTACAGTCAAAGATGACACCATATTGAGGTATGCGGGTCTGATTAACAGTGAGACGGCTGGGCGACCGACCACTAGTAATTATCCGCTGTGTATCTCCCTTCAAAGCTAGGAAAGTTAGAACAGGATATGATTGTTCAAACACCAATCAACTTACCCTTTTCACCAGACGCCGGCGATCGGACATTGTAGGAGATACGAATTTCCTTCTAGTTTCCTTCGGACCGGGTAGCTACGTCACTTGATGATTTCTATTTACCTACAGCTTCTAATAGCTACGTATTCGCCGTTTGCAGCCTTTTTTGATCTTTACCTTTGATTTTTACCTTGATGTCGCGTCTCTGACCCATACTTACTCTGGCTAATATACGCCGATCGTGCTCTGTGCTTGGGTTTTAGACCCCCCTAAGGTAGATTTCTTACAGACATCTTGCAGAAAAGTCGAGGTCACTGCGAGATTTGCAACGCGTTATAGCTCTTTTCATAATTATGCGGAATCCCCGTTTTGAAAAATCTATGTGGTCTTGTTTGCATCACAAGATGGCTCGGTGCGAGAACTATTGCTTTTTTATTGGCACAATTCGCTGTCTTGCAGAGTCCTGCTCTTGCTCCAAGTTCGATACACCAGACAGCCAATGTAATAAATAGTGCGCAAGAGCATTCATTTCAATACTTATTTAGTACAGATCCTCTGCTATCTAATCGCAAAGCCATTTCATGCCAATTATGACAGTTTTGCGTAGCGAGCCACAGCGCTGCCTAGTTCAACATCACGCATACATGCATGCACTTCGAGTCTCCTGAAGTCAGTAATGATGGGCAAGGAAAATGGGATACCTTTGTCGGTGTTCAAAGCGTCTCAGGACCACGACTGGCAGCAGTGTTACGGGGAGTCCGACACTGCATAGTGTATCTCGCCATGAAGATGTTCATAGGATCCTAGCTGCCGTTGTAAATATATACAGAATAATCAGGATTTGTGAGAGAGAGTCAAGATAGATACAACCTTGGTGTCGCGTCAGGAATTGAAGCGCTCATCGAGCATTGGCATATAGACATGGCTATCCAAGGTTCGTCACACATCTAGGGTCCGACTTGGGGTATAGGGCATGCCAGAGGAGTAGACGCAGTCGGTAAATGACTTTGGATGCAGGAAACGGGCGTTGTAGCATAGGCGGGCACGTTCAGCAGTTCAGGGAACGACAGTCACATAGTGATGAGAAAGAGAGCCGGGACCATGTGATCCAAACAGGAGCACATACGATTTTTAAAACGCGGATTCCGCATAATTATGAAAACAGCTGTAAGACAGTCCTTGACATGTCACGAGCAATATATCCTCCAGAAGAAGCGTAGCAAACTCACCGCGGGTAATCGTACTGATTGCCAATTGGGTGATATTTGGAGCTTCAAATGCAAGTAGTTCAACGGGCATCATTGAGTCCTACGGCTACATATGAGTATGCATCGGAGCGAAGATCTAGAAGCCCTACCAGTAGACTATATCGGACGGCGGAAGCCTCGTCGTCTGTGGGCAAAAACTGGATACTCGGAACCTTTCGTGTTCGCCCGCTGTACAGTGATCCCGTTGCTTGAATGCGAGTCTTGGTGATTACCCTCGGACTTCATTTGGGTGTTTTCCTGTGTGATTTATATATGATTCAACAAATCATGACGGGAAATTGAGCGAAAACGCACTCGCTCAGATAGCAGTTCGACTTGAGGACTGGTACTGACTAAGGGACGAAGACTACATTTTAAGCGGCTGTGAGATATAAGTACCACTCAGAATACGTACTTTACCTCGAAAAAATGTAAGGTTAAGAGTCCAAACTTCAATAGCCCGAGTCGTAGTACTGACTTGCACAAAATCTGCATCCTGAAAGAACGGTGCCTGTAGTGGTATGTTAGTTGAGTGCGGTCCGCCACAGCCTTTGGTTTCGTAGCTCCTTTTATAATAATACCATCGGCGATGATATATGCATCCGATGGCCCATATTGTATTCAAGAATATCTTCAAATCGAACTCCTGTAAGATGCCGGTAAGCGGAAGAAGGACGGGGAAGAAAGACGAACATACAGTCATGGTACGCTCCTGTGGCGCCAGATTACGGTGACTCTCCAATTAGTGTAACTCATCCAGTACCACTTCCGAGTGTCCCAGTAGACTTCTAGTCTGAGATCCGATGGTTATGGAGGACCATGTCATCAAACGAATACTGGAGAAGCACATCTGCTACTTATCTTCATCAAGATTTGAAAGCCCGCCGTCTCGCTCAATCTAGACGCAAAGAACGTCTCGTATGCGGTATCCTTACAGCCATTCATCATCTGTGCATGATAAGGAAACATCTTGGCCTGGAGATACTCCCTGACCCTCGTTTTCTGACATTTACTGGTGAATTTCGAGATAAGTTACAGCTAGATACGACGGGAAAACATACCTCAGCTCGGAGAATAATTGGATGGGAGCTGCCTTCTTTACCCTCGTCAGATGTTCCTGCCGCTCGAAGAATAGAATGATGCGCCTTTACAATCTCTTTCGAGAGCCCCGCATCGTATTGTACCACAATGTACCTATCTTGAATGGACGGCGCGCGCCTGTGGATATCAAGACACGTCAGTCAAACACCATGATATGAAGCTCGTAGTTATCTCACCTCATTTGCACCTCATGGAACCAGACGATGATGAGATCATACTCTCTTCGGTTCCTGCAGTATCATCTGCATGCGGGTTTGGGGTCAGTGGATGGAGGATTTCTTGAGCCAATGACGTTATCGAGTTGTCAGGAATTCCTTGTCCTGGAAATATTGTGGAAATATGACTTGAGCCGCGGTGGAGAAGGAGTACAGCTGCAGCATCATAGCACAAGCGTGGTGGGAGGCAAGACTCGACGGGCTCGAGACGGCGCCCTAGAGGACGGAGGAAGAGAAGCCATAGATCGAAGGTGATAAAGAATGCAGCAAGACCAGCCCGCGGCCCGCATTCCGACTCGGCTGTTGCCGCCATTTGTTGATTCCCGTAGCTTCCGCCATTTTCATCCTTCCCTCATCCTCCTACCACGAACGTATTCATTTGTCATGTCGCCCAGCCCATGAAGGTGAGATTGTTTTCTCAGACTCTTATCACTCATTCCCTGATGACTTGGTACTTATGTAGGACGATGCCATCGTGCGCACTGCGATTGACCGGGACCTTTCGAACGCCGGCTACATTTTAGAATCAACACTTGCGACCTAAGCCTACTGAGTGGAGATCATAAAGAGACGTAGTTGGAGGACATAGGCCGAAGTTTCGCGTGCGCATATACCATGGTGTGTCCGCTTACCATCCATGCACTGCCTAAGTCTGAGTCGCCTAACTTGACCTTCTGCAGCCTGCCAAGTAATCGAGTGAGCGAGGAGACAAGAAGAGGAACGAATTCTTCCAAGTGGTGTTCATACATGATCTCTGTGAGTGCCCCGTTCTGTCATGCTGCGAAGCCTTGACTTATAGCGTATGAAATAGGAAACCTACGTGGAGATGCTAAAAGGTTGTGGATCCGGGCATTTTGTCAACCATCCAGGCACGTCATATTCATACGTTCCGTTACTTCTTCTAACCTGCAGCCTTAGGTATCAAGAAGAACAAAGGCACCGTGTCGCCGAATATGCTTAAGGGCTATACAAGCCTGTGATGCCGATGGATCGTGCGTACTACTTTCCTTCCTCTTGGCCTCTGTGAAACTCATCAGTCTCCATCGCAGATTGTTATGTTGTGGTCGTCAATCCCTCCGGTATGTCGACGTCTTCGCCTCGTAGATGGCCGAAGGCAACTGTAAGGGGCGGAACTGTTGTGAGGTTCTCTCAGGTGGACTGGTACGTTGTATTGAATACTTCCCCAACCCAGGCGGAGCTAATCTCGGTGGCCCAGGGAACACGCACAAGACAATAGTCCTCATGATGGCCTACACGCGTGTCAACACGATTATCAATCGACTGGCGGCCCAACCCGTCTCCACCGCAGTTCAAAGTCATGACCGAAAATCGCTAGCGCAGAATAGTATGCGCTGAGTGTGTACTTCAGCTTCCGACTCCTTTTGCCTCTGTCGCGCATATAAGGTACCCGATCAGTGCTCATTGTGACCGCACTTTAATTTATTTCTATTTTTCTCAGATCCGAGATATTTCTGGGAAACTCGACTTAGACGATGACATAACTACCGAATTTTGGGATTCCGTACTTGAGTCTGGCTTTTGCTTTGGCGTTGGAATAAGCGTGAGCGTCGCGACAATGCATAATGTATATTTTCCTTCGCTCCCCGTCGCTAACGGCTAACCTACTCTAATAGGTTACGGAACCTCGTTTGCACAACCGGCGCAGACCTGCCGGAGTTGACCAGGCGGATTTTGGGGGGTAAATGAGCGGTGTGCAGTTGAAGACACACTTTTTGGTTAGTCCTCAATATTTTCATGCAGGCCAACATGACTGATGAATATACAAAAGGTTCAGGAGTCTCTCCTCAACCTCCGGTTATGCTTAGCCGCTTTGATATGTTTCGTTTTTCAAGAATAAATCATAATACTTCTATCTTTTCCTACGCCCTGTTGTAAGGCTTCGGCAATTGCATGGGCCATCGTTTGTTCACCGTCCACTTCTCGCCACCACAAGCTCCTTTGATCGTACTTGGTCAGAGTTTCGTCTTGTTCATCAACTATGCTATGCTTTAATATCCCTCGCATCACTCGAACGTCCGACTGCTTTTCATTCTAGCGTCTTGTGGAGTGTTCTCAGGGGAGAGTTTGGCACAGTGCCCACATCTGTTTGGACAGATTCGTCGTCGTTCAAGGTCGACTCCGAGCTTTTGCCCGCCTCCCTAGCTTTGTAAGACGAGACTCGAGTCATAACGCTCGAATTTGAATCAACTTTGACCGGCGTGGATGTTAAGCTTCCAATATCGCCCATGTATTCCTCTCTTTCTCCGATTTTGCGCCCTGGATGGGGAGGAACAACCTCGCCAAGGACCGGAACCGAGTTCGAATTATATTCAGCGCTCAATCGACCTTCCGCAGAGAGCGGAGCGGCCTCTAATTTAGGTTGCGTTCCCGTTGCGTGGCTACCCTGACGAGCTGGCTATGTTAGATGACGGCGACGGAGAAGAAGGGGAGAAGGTGGGAGGAAATAATGCTGCTGCTATGGTGAGCTCGTCCTTCTTGAGCGAGCTGCGGTTGTTTATCATCCTTCCAGCTTAAGGCAATAGCGTTGTCAAGTTGTGGGGTAAATTTCAGGCTTCAGCTGAAACCTCAAAATACGCCTTGGACCGCGGCGAAACATTGACCGCATGTCGACCACACGAGCGCAGGATCGATAACCTGTTAATACTGCCGCTATTTCCGCAACCACTCCGTCTACCTCATGGACATGGTCAACCACGCTGACAACCACGCTGACAACCACGCAGCCACGCAGGCTACCACGCAGAATTCTTCTTGCCCTTAACCACCTACGTTGACTATGGACCTTAGTACGTGTTAGCATCTTTCTTTGACGATTTCTAAATTCAATCTGCTCCAATTAGACAAAAAGTATGTCAAGCGTTGGATGCGATGGTGGCGGTGGAAGAAAAAGTCCGTATCGTACTGGTGGTCGCAACAGAAAAGAACTGTGTTCAGATTCTTCAATCGTTCACGAGGAACCTGGCCACATGACACAGGTAACATCCTTCTGGTTGTATTAATGAGAAGCAGCTAAGCCAAGTAGGTGATTCCAGCGTAGTTAGGGAAAGTCCCAGTCTTCGTGAACTTCGCGACCGTGATGACAGTTCCAAATTTCCTGGTCTTTCCCAGATCACACTCTCTTCCCTCACTGAGACCGGCCAAGCAGAATCGAGCATTCCAGTATTAAAGCAACGCTCTTACATCGGTAAAGGCGCCATACCATCTGCTCTAGCGAATGCTTCCTGTGCCGATCTCGGAGTTGATGGAGTCTTAGAGAATCTCAACACCACACTGGGCACATCATACACTTTGGACTCCGTAATCTCGGTTCTCAGTTCGTATGTCGAACAAAATCTTGACTTCGGTACCGCCTACGCTTATTTGCGCGGCTATTGGAATGACACCTCTACTATTGAACACGTATTACGCACCCAGGAAGAGGAGGACATGGATATGCGGAGAAATGTGCTCGTGGATGGCAGGATTATCAATCCGCGTGTGCCGCCTCGGCGCGTGTGGGATCTATACGCCAATCGGGTGGTGCCTTACTGGGTTGTTTCGAGGAGACCGTTGGGGATATCACATGCGTGGATGTCTGACGAGGAGCGCACGGATGTCATGACACCTATCAACGGATACGAGTGGCCCGTTCCCATTCCGAAGGATGCGAATCTTGATCTGATTCGGATCGAGCTGTTGAACCTGGGAGCGCAGTACATGTGGTTGGATGTTCTGTGTCTGAGGCAGAAGTATTCTGTTAGGGATGACCACCGTGAGGAGGATTTGCGCAAGGAGCGCCTTCGCGTGGAGGAGTGGAAACTCGACGTGCCCACCATCGGGTATGTGTATAACGACTACGGGATCTACGATCAGGTGTGCTACTTCAGCGGGCTAGGTCGCCCGCTGAATTTCAAACCAGGAGACTTTGAGAGTGATAGGTGTTGGTTCAATCGAGCGTGGACACTGCAGGAGCTCAACGTAAACCCGAACATTGCTGGTGAGACCAGTGATGGCATCATGGCAGAGGACATGCGAGTAATGTTCTATCGAAAACTGGACTCGGTGATGTTTATGCACCTGTTGAACACGATATTCAATATCCTGTCGCAAATGCAGAAGCGGGTGTCAACAAATCCTTTGGACAAAGTCACCGGCTTAGCATATCTTCTCCGCGTGGAATCCATACCGATATACGACGGGGAGCAGTCGGAAGAGGATGCCTGGGCAAACCTCGTGGATGCCATGAGGTGTACGTGTCGGGCAGAGTTGCTGTTCTACTACCCTGAGCCTGGGAACAGGATCAAGTGTTGGCGACCGTCATGGGAACAGGTAATGAAGAAGAGCCTTGATTTCTCTCTTGAAATAGTGAATCTGGGGGATGTTTATCGGATGGAGGAGAAGGATGTCGACTGGTTTGATGGACTCCGGATTGAATCAGTCTACGTGTGTGGATTGGCCGATTCAAAGAACAAAGAAGAACTTCGACGAGAATTTGTTGTGAATGATACCACCGGGGTCTCCCACACATTCCCAATCGGTGGATACTCAACACTCGATGGTTCTTATACTCGGCGCGGGAAATTGGTTGTGAAGGATGACACCGAGGCCTCCCACACATTCCAAATCGCCGCCGATCACGGATATTCGATACCCGATGGTTCGTATACTCTGTTAGGCTCCGCCGGTCTGCGGTTTTTTTGTGCCATCGGGCGGCTCAGACAAGATGGGAAGTTTGAGAAATTGTCCGTGTTCTCTCTGGACGACCCTAACGTGTGGAGGCTTATGGACCTTGGAGTTATAAAGCATGGTGTTAAAACGATCCTTTGTTGATCTAATTGCGTTCATGATTGACGGTTGTATAATTGCGGCGAGACACAGGCAGGATGTAGAACAACAGCAAAATGCCATTCATACGTACTGCAAGACCATATCATCTTGAGTTTCTTTTCTATCTTTCTTCTTAGTTGTCTCTCACTATCCTTCCAATATCTTAGTGTTATGAACTTTCTAGTTGTGCGTCATCCCTTTCCCGTGAACTTTACTTTCGTTTTAGTTGTCTTTTAGGTACTATGAATGTTTGCTTGAACAGGGTCTTAATGTATTTTCGGCTTTCTTACGTGAGATCCGAAGCGAGCGACACAATTCCTAGGACGATCGTATGTGCTTCTTTCACAGAAACTGAGATTAGCACCCATCGTCTTTTGACCTCGTCGAGTAACGAGGTATTCCATGATGGAGCATAGGATATTCAGACGTTTGACTGATCTTCGGAGCAGGAAAAGATAACGATGTTCTGACGATCTCTTCTACTCCAGAACTACGCGAGGATGACTGACAGAGTATATGCGTGGTGAAATACTCCAGGGTCATAATTTGGTAGAAGTCAAATATGGTTTACACGTCGATAAGACAATTTCCAAGCAATCTGCTAACTATTAGTGTGCTGCGTGTAGTCGAAGAATGTGGGCACGTAGAATTCTGCGTTTGCACTTGCGTGCATGCGTTTGCGTTTTCACGCATGCGTTTGTCACGTCTGCGAGAGCGTGACATAGATGCGTTTGTTGGGTGTCTTGTGCATTTGGGCTTACAAACACCCGTAACATGATATTATTAGCTACACTGTAAGTAAGACGTACTGCCTATTAGATTTATACCTAGCATGACATTGGCACCAGCCATAATTGACTTTCTTCATCATGTAAGAGTCTCTGTACATTTGAAATCATCGATTTTCGAGCTGTACTTTTAAATGTAAGAGGGCTCGGGGGTTTTAAGAGGTGTTAGAGGTCATGAGGTATGATAATCTTCGGTAAAGACTACGGTACCATGAGCATTCTGTCATGGAACAAGCTGAAGAAACTGAGCCAAATCCTGGCTCGAAAAGGATACCTTGACGACAACCTGGCTATGCACGACTAGAATACATCATAACAATACAATATGTGCATAGAGTGAGCGACTAAAAGCAAATACGGGCGGGAGAAATCGAAGCGATCATAAGTCAACTAGTTCAACTCGGACTTGAACCCATCAAACGCACCGAACGCAGATTTGTCACACGACTGTCGCACACTTGCGTTTAATTTCGAACGCATGCATTTTCAAAAGGAACGCATGCGTGCGCTATCTTAACGCTTGCGTTCAATGTTTGGACGCATGCGTGACTTATCTTTGCGATGCGTGATGTCACACGAATTCACGTATGACAAGATATTACCGTGCAACGAGTTGTTATACGATAACTTAGTTCGGGGGAATGTCAGCACGAATGCTATGAGGTAGGTTGACTTCAAGTCTGGGTTTCGTGAGGGAACGGCTGTCGTGGTTTCAGAGTACTCGGACTCTGCGTGCGTGGGTAACTTGGTTCGTGGTGCTGACAGTACGGTCGTCGGCGGCTGCTGGTAACTAACGTGCGTGTTGAAACTGAAAATAAACGGTTCATCACAATATCCTCGAGATCTTGTGATGCTGGGGAACACTTGCGGGTATGGTCACGCTTATGTTCTAAAACTGATTGGGGTTGGGAAAGTGTTTCTGTATTCATTTCTCCTTGTTTTATACATATTAGCTAATCTATAAATAGGTGAACGGATGTACACACGTAGCCGGCATCTGGGTGTACGCGTCGCATTTGCCAGGACACGCGTCGTGATCCGGGGCTTACGCGTCACCTGCCGTGGCTTGGCAATGCCCCTGCCACGCGTCCTTTCCTTCTTACCTTAACATTCTCTTTATTACTCCTTTTTCCTTGTTTTCCTACCGGTCCGGGAACCGGCCTGACAGTGAGTCATTGCGTTGATTTTAGAGGTGCCTGATTTACTCAAAGTCGAGAAAAGCGAAGGGATCACAAGTAGTTCGGCATAAAACGGTACCATAGTCATTGTGAAACTAGAACTAACATGCATGCATTTATAGCCTTTATAGATGATTCCCCTTCGTTCTTAAATCATAGTAAGTCACGGAGATATTTCCAGGAAACTCAGAAAAGTATGTCATTATTCAATAGAAAACATAATTAACCGGTATCGTTGAAATGGTACTGACTATCAGGATACCGCGCATCTAAATGCATCGATAGGCCCACAAACATATGCAAGTTGAACTCACGCAAACGCAGACGAACGCAGTTGAACGCATGCACGCAGATGTCGAACGTAGGATTCTCTTGGCCCTCGAACCCCGGGCGTCCTGAAACGGATAATTCACCGTTAGGCCATACTGTCTTGTCGTTCAAATCCACAGTAGGCGTACAGAGCTCCGTACCGCAGAATATGGTGACGAAAAGACATTGTTTGGATACCTTTGATATCAATATTGGAATGCGCGCAGTAATGAACACACGTAAGTACGAAGGCTGCCGATAGGAATTCAAGTAAGGATTAACATAATGACATTGGGAAGTACGAGAACAATATCAACTATTGATAATTTCATCGACCTTAATATCCGTTGTTGGCCAACAAGTTCACGGTGCCGGAAGCTAATTAGAGAGTTAGGACAATACAATTATCCACACTAGAAATATACTCACAAATGTTGCTCAAAACTCCAGTTATGCCCAAAGATCTGATGAGGGCACTGATTGCCGCGGGGCTCTGGTTACCGTTGACCCCGATGAGGTATGCGACGAGACCGGAGACGTGGGGGGTAGCCTACGTGATAAGTAAGATATCACAATTCAGGTCAATCCTCTAGACTGAGTACTCACCATGCTGGTTCCTCCGATCCAAGAGCTCGTGATATATTGTCCGGGCGCAAAGATGTCTACGACGGAGCTAGCGAGAGAGGAAGTTTTAGTAGAGTGTGAGAAATTAAGCGTACTGTCCTTACCCGTAATTGGAAGAGGATGCACGGGCATCAGTGATAGTAGAAGCCCCTACGGTGATAGTGGCTGCAACATGGGCGGGGCTGGTGCCTGATGCGTTCGTGTTATCTACAATCATAGATGAGAAAGTGATAATTTGAACATAGCAAAGATATTCACCGTTCCCTGCTGCGACGACGACGTGGATACCAGCATTGATGACCTAAGAAAATGTGAGGTTATGGACGCGATGGGAGTAGAAGGGATGG
This sequence comes from Armillaria borealis, assembly GCA_030435635.1. NCBI lineage: Eukaryota > Fungi > Basidiomycota > Agaricomycetes > Agaricales > Physalacriaceae > Armillaria > Armillaria borealis. The sequence continues at coordinate 41,659 of JAUEPT010000107.1, forward strand.
ATCTACGCACAGCCATGATACCATTATCGAAAGTGGTAGAGGCAGAGCCACCAAGGGAAAGAGATACAATGGATGGTTTGCCGGAGGCTTCTGTAAAAGGTTTTAATTTTTCAGTTCATCGAGGAAATAAATGCACGAACCAACGGCGTCAATAACCCGTTCTAAGCCGGCGAGGATATCGGAAATGTAGCCCGAACCGGAGTCGTCGAGTACCTTGACAGCGATGAGGTGGACGGACTGGGGTATTAAGTAGTCAGCAAGCGGGAGAGTATGGCAGCGGAGAGAGAAACAACATTGACGACGCCATATTGGGTTCCACCGACGGTACCGCTTGAGTTATAGTTGAGTTTGACGATAAATATCAGGAAAGAAATGGACCTACGTGACATGGGTACCATGGCCATTTCCGTCAGCGTTGCTGTAAAGCGATTAATGACTGATGGAAAATAAGGTAAAAGGGACAGACACATAGCCACCGAAGGTCGCTCCCCAGGACGCGCGACCGCCAAAGGTGGACTGGAACTCAGTGTGAAGATTGTAAGAAGCGTTCTCGATCTATTCTTACGTGCGCGGTATAGATACCTAGCGGCACAATGAATAAGGAGACAGCTCTTTCCTCAGACGACTTCATACTCACCAGTATCAACAACATAGATATCGACGCCAGCACCACCAGAAGGGTCGTAGTTATACCTGTAGGTCAGGGCACTGGCGTGGAAGCGATCAGCCAGTGAATAGATCATCGGATAGTGAAATTCTTACGAGGTATCCGAGCTACCGAGAGCAGCTCTTTGAGAGATCCTTGCCAGACCCCAAGGAGCATTGGTCCTGTCGATAGATGAGGGAGCCAGCTAGCAAAAGATCTGAATGAGACAACATATTGGGTCGTGGTGACGGAAACGATACCATCCTGGGCGATGGACTCTGGCAAGAAGTAGTGAGCAACTGTGACTCATGGAAGAAGGCCTAGGATTGAGGGACCTACCGACATCTAAGGGAAATGAGGTTCAGCTTTGGATCGTGATAGGAAACATAATAAAGCTTCCCGGGATTGTTCCGAATGCTGTTGAGATCATTGTCGTCGAGGACACCTGTTGAGAAGCAGCAAGTGATGAAAGCAAAAATAAATGGGTTACCAGCAAAACCTTTGGAAGTACGGTTGAACACAGCAGTAACAGAGGATCCAAGGTTCTCAAGAAGCTCATCTTTCGACGCGCATTCTTTGAGAGTGACGATGTATCCTTTAGGCTTGACCTTTCCCACAAAAGTCTTCACATCACGAAGCGCGATATTGGGAGCACCCAATACCGCAGGAGCGAGAGCAGCTATGAGGGAAAGAGTAGTAGTGAAGAACGAGAGCATTGTCGAAAGAGGATTTCACGATTGAGCGGAAAGGCTCGTCTTTCTCTGCACTCAAAGCAGAGGCTTTTAAAGGTCTTCAAGTATCACGATATATTGCGTGCCAGGTGAGGATTATCCTCACAAAATATACGTGCAAACTGGCAACGCGTATAGGCACGAATGGAATAATCACGGTACATGTGGTGTGTTTCCGTTTACAGACGCGAGATCCTCCCACGATAGGGGATTGAATACCGTTACATCAACCGTGAGCAGTTGTCAATCTTGCGCAATGTGAGGGTTTTGCTGGAGGCTGGATAGTATCAGTCAACGGTTCACTAGGAGCATGCGGTTCTCACTAGGATCTGTTACGCGAGCTTGACTTGGCACTTTTTCTAAGTCTAGACTGCAAATCGTCGTCAATGCGGAGAGTGTATCTGCATAATCATTCAGATTTGCACTTCGTTATGTACTGAGAGAAGTGGTATTACCTTCCAGTCAGATGGCGTGGATGGGAGAGTGAATCTGTCGCTGCATGGCCAAGAGCACCATAAACCGCGGCTGATTTCATGCTATAGACGAGGAGAGATAATCATTATGCCAAGGTATAGTTCCATGCAAGTCCTTACCCGACGATTTGTCTAGAGCAAAGATTTCTGCTTGTCAGAATCGAGACAAAAATAAGACAATGTTCGACTCTGACGGTCGTTCGCTTAAAGCCCGTCTTGCACATGAACGACTGCTCGGAGTGTCAAACGCTTTGTACTAGAGAGTAGGACATCTTGCAAGGTCCCTAATTTTGATGTCAGGTGAATGTCTCGCAATAAGGTATAGCAAAATATAAAGACATATACATCATAGCTCAGATACTGGGCAGGGACTGTCCTATTTTCAAGGTTAAGTAACGCGCGAAGAAACATTTAAAGTAGCAGGAAATGGTAAGACCTTCAAAGAAACATCCCCTTGGTGAAAGGTAGCGAGCCAATCAGATGAAAATGTCATAAACATGGCACCGATTGAAAAGACAGTAATATATTTTCCAAATGCTTTGAGACTCTTGAGACTTTGTACAGTTCAAACGAGATACACGTTGGATACACGGATATTTAGAGCAGAGAAAAGCTAGACGTTGAAGAAGGAAGGAAGGAAGTTTTATTAGCCGTCGTGGCTCCTATAAAGAAACATAACGACGTCCGTACTACAGGGCGCTATCTACAGATGTCCAACCTGCTGAACGAGGAAATTCAGCAGGTGTGTGCGTGATCGTCACACTTAGGACCGGTTGATTGCCGAAAATTGTCACTTGCGGGTGACATAAGCTCGGGCCGACCTTTGACGATAATCTCTTCTGTACTGCCATCATGCCATACAAAGGATACGGGTGATGCGGTGTTATCCTCGCTTGCCGCTGTCTGCCCAGCTCCCAGGGTCATAGAACTCGTTCATCGAATATGTTGACCTCCAGCGCTTCAACCACCTCCAAGGGCACCTTTTCCAAACCATCGTGACCTGGAAGAAAAGGAATATGATGAGTGAATAGAGTGACGCCGATGAGAATTTGCTGTTGAAAAATTTCGTAAGTTAATCAATATGTTCAGTTTAAGAAGGAATTTTCTTGACATGCACATTTCAACCAATCAGTACTAGTGCGCGTCCGCTCGATTGTCAACTACGCTGACGAGCTAGCTCTTGCACCTAAATAGCTGAGGCTTTTCTTGAACAAGTCAGATGTTTGACTTGAGGAACTGGAGGACATTGATTGAGCCCGATCTGGCGCTGGTCTTGGACCTGGGTGAGGAAAGGTGAAGGAGGGCAAACAGGTTGCCCTACGATTTGTAGGATCTGTCCGTGCGCGTCATTTCACTTCAATTTCATTCTGATTTTATGACAGATATTCGTCGTGAATAATCACGTCAGCAAAAACATGACGAGGAGCAACAATTTGGTGTACGTTTTGAGTACGTCACTTCGTATCTTCTATTCATGTTCACAGTCTAAATTTCTTTCTTCAGGATCAACACAAGGTCTCAATAGCCTTCATCAGGACTACGACCACGCGAGATGACAAAGTTTAACTATTAAGATGTTGGAGACTCGCCAGCAATGTGACTTCCAAGAGGTTTCTCTCTTGAATCATCTCTTTTCCAGCGCTGATTATACAAGGGAGGAGCGTACAGACAGGGGCAAGATAACGTGGTTGGGGAAACGCGTGTTTCCTCGTTGAGTTCCCGTTAAGACACTCTGGGCACGCTGGGCTGTCAGGGGAGATGAAAAGAAGGTCTCTTTCGCTTGTGAAATTCATCTCTTAATATGAGTATGAGCGCCTCGTGTCCTGCCTTCAAGGTGATCGGTGACAGGTTTGGTGGCTTTAATGTGGCGATGATTCCTATCGGTGAGAAAGGAAATAGCTATGCATGGGGGTGAGCCAGCGTTCATGTACTTTCCCCCAAGCTTATTAACCTAGACCGTTGATTTTGACGAAGTCGGATGAGATTATGGATCCGCCCAAGAGGGGTCTGCTGATGGCTGTAAGGGCTTCGTCCTTGTCAGCTACTAGTTATTTCCATTCGCACTTAGGCGAAGAGCAAAATCCGTTTCATGACACCGTTCATTTCCCTAGGCTACGAATCTATGCTCTAGAATCTTGTTTATTGGAACACTTTTTCTTTCCACGATGGAATGCCCTTCATCATCTCCATCAAGTAATACCTGGTGAGTTCATTCTCATAACGATCGTCAACGCACCACGAGCTGGATGTCGGAGTGTCCTTCGTCCTTACGCCTGAGATCAGATGGACTCTTACAGTGTGTAATTGAGCGTATTTCACGTCGCTGACATCGCTGAGAGAAAAGGACGTTCAGCAAGTATCATGTCCATACTGTACGGGTGCCTGACCTTAAGAAAATTACCCTCAACCCTATTGATTCGATGTTGGGTTCGTACTCGTTCTTCCTCATATCCTTTGCCATCTGGATAATCTCGAATTCAAATTTTGGGACGGAGCGAGATCAAAGGTGCTGGTGAACGTTGGCATTCACAAAAAAATACGACATATTTGGAGGTCAATTAGAATATAGGAAGTCGAATCTCTCGCCATTAACGTGTCAGCGGTTAGGCCATATCCACTAGTTGAATAAAACAGAATAAGGTAATTCAGTGTACAAGAATCACAGGATATGTTATCAACAACAAAAACAGGATGTGAATCAAGTTGACAGGTCAGCTAAAGGGAATTGAACCCATAGTCAAAGTGGACCAGCTGTTACGCCATATCTGACTTGATAGTAAGATGTAGAGAGGGAAAAATGAATGGAAAGAAATTCTGGTGTAGTGAACCAAAGCCATACGATGAATAGCCAGAAAGATATTCTCCTGGGGTGGCAAGCAAGTCACAAGTCGAGGCTGATAGACTCGTTGATACGCCGTCTACGCGTTCACACCTAGATTTTGCAAATTTGTAACAATACAATTGCATATCTATCCTATACTAGTGATAGTAAAAGGACTATAGCTGAGGCTTTGAGCTGATAGTTACAGCAGTATGTGACTAGTGAAGCCAGGACTTAGATGCGACACCACTAGTGGGTCAAATCTACCAGCCGGCTGTACTAGTAACTTGAATACTAGCCGGACTAATGAATATAAGGCCACTAGTGGACAAGTAACGTGACTAGCACACCAAACAAGGAGCAGAATACACAGATCTCATGAAGTCCGGTCACTAGCAGGCCGATCAGGGCATAAACGCCTAAGTCAGGTTGACTAGTTGCGCAGCGATCTCGAAGCAGGACTTAGAAATGAATTAGCAATGGATTAACCTCGCATCTAGATCTGACTAGTGCGATCAGATCTGTTACGATCAGACATGAGGCTAGCCAGGCTGCGGTTTCGATCACGGCCAACTGCGTTGCGGACGCGGAAGCATGGCTAGTAGTTTATCCCCAGCACTAGTGGCGCGTTGCTGGGTCAAGCATGCGAAATTAAACCGCTAGCTGAGCTCCGTAGCTCACTAGTCATCCAGCAGCAGTTTCTAGACCGACTATTGCGTGCTTATGCACAATATTTCAGGCCTAGCCAAGAAATCAGTACTGATAATACCCCACTAGTGTAGCTGTTTGTGTCGCTTTGTACATTTCTTTACAGTATATAAGTAGTAGAATAGCCACTCACACAGAGAGGCAACGCCATCCCTGCGATTGAGACCTACTAGTCAGTATCTAGTGCCCCAATTAAAGGCTTTTGTGCTTAACCTTGAACGAAGCGGCTACTAGTCGCTAAGTTACCTATAGTATTGAGTGAATTGAAGTCCCTTTGAGTCTACTATTGTGTCCTGCAAAGGCCAAGAGTGCTCCGAAGTTAGTTCTTGCAGTTTCTCAAAGTTAAAGTATTATTCTTAGGCCAAGAGTGCCACTAGTAAGCTAGAGTGCGAACTAGTCAAGTGTTATCACTTGTAAGGAGCAGTTTCTAGGCCAAGAGTGCCACTAGTAAGCCAAGAGTGCGAACTAGGCAAGTGTTGATCACTTGTAGGAAGTAGTACAGGGCCAAGAGAGCCAATAGTCCGAACAGTCGGAGTCCCAGCGAGCACAGTAGCTCAAAACCAAGTCACAGTCATTCAATTGTGTCTTACCCACCCCACTAGTGCGAGTAGTACGCTTGTAAAACTCACTAGTAACGAATAAAACGTCTTTTGAACAACCTACCTTGATTATTGAGTCTGCAGAGTGCTTCTATCGTACTTGAAACACCCGAATTCAATACATTGGTGATAGTGTAGAGTGTAGAGAGGTTTAGTGTTGGTTGGAGCTCATTTCCACCCACTAGTCTTTTGCCACTCGCCGTTACCGAGCACATCATCGTCATCAAGCATAGAGAAGTAGCTGCACGCCTGTCAAAAAGGATGAATGGACCATTCGGATGTAGGGAATTGAACCCCGAAGGCTGTCAGGAAAGATAGCCATCAGACCATAGCCAAATGAAGATTGATGAATTTGATGCAAGTTGTTGGCACAACCAACATCCGTCCTCCTGCTACGTACACACCCATGCAAAGAATTAATATTCAGCATAAATGTGGGTTCCAAGGGTAGGGAACATTTTCGTAGGCCTCTGCACGCGTCCTCGTTCCCAGTCAGGTGCCACAGTTGTGGCAGATGCTGGGCTCAGGATGACATCAAAATGGCTGTACAACAAGTCATCTTCACATTGTTCATCCCCGTGACACCGTTGTCATTCACCGCTCATCACCATCATCATTCTTATCTCATCTTTCATGACTTTTTTTGCTTGCCAACCCACCTCTCCCATATACTGTACTATAACGACCATAAGTTCAGCCAGTGTTAGGTGTTAGGCTAGAAGTTCATCAGATTGTCAGTTCAGACACCAATGTGAGGTGTTAGGACTTACCAGTTCAGTTCAACTGGCACAGTGGCACGGCCTGTGTAGGGCTTATAATTGACAGAAATTTTTAATACAGAATACTATTACTTTGAGGTCAGTTTTAGATACAATATTGTAATTACTGGCCAAAAATTCAATTTACATAGCAATTTTAAGCCTATTTTGACTTGATTGGATGTCAGTTCAGACCCCCTTGTTAGGTGTTAGGATATATGAAATAGGTTCAGTTCGGGGTCAGCTGTTAGGCGTTAGGTGAACTTACAGTCATAATAGTACAGTATTGTAAAATACCTACTTACTATTTCACTAATCCTTGGTTTGTATGTACTCATAGCAGCTCTCTTGAGTCCATACTCATTGCCAATCTACTTCCTTTCCCACTTCAGTGGGTGTCCTTCTATCTTGTTTCATTGCTGTTTCATCGTAAAAGTCTGAGTGAGTAGCAGGGGCAACAGCCAATGTACATGGGCTTACATGGACGCCCGATGAGTTGAATCGTCCTCTTCAAGTCAACTGGTCTTGCTCTCACGTACAAATACACTAGAGAATAAACCAGCTCACAAGGATTTCGAAAAGGGAGGGACATGATGAATTCATGGGAGCCTGCAGCCACTTGGAACATATCTGAGATACATGCTTCTGTGGAAAGCTGATCCTCATGTATTTGTGAGCTGGATATTGGGTTGTGAATTGATGTGGGTGCTTCAACAAAAATAGGGAGAAAAACTATTGAAGTTTATTTGAATAGAGGAAATAGATGCCCTGAAAATGTGGTCACTCTATATCCACTAAATGAATGGATGCATCAAAACCTTCATGAAACTGTAAAGTTAGGATTCGTAGTTCTGGCAGTTACTTGAGGTCACAGGATATGCTTGCACTCGAAAAAATATATGTCTATAAACACTGCTGGGGCCGATACATTTTCCGATATGAAAAACGAGGCCTCAAAATGTTGCAACATTTCATTTGATCTTCCAATGGTAAAAACAAGTTCAGAAAAACAGGTTGAAAGGCAGGATCATTTACGTACTCTTTTAAGCTAAGGAAAAGAGCTTGAAAAATAGAATGGAAAATGTGTTTCCTGCAGTCAGAACAAAGGAAACCACTTTTCATTCATAGAAAAGCAGCTATTTTTGGCACATGCAAGGAGGCCTAAATAGGACAAGTTTTACATTGCGTTTTCCGTGTCCCGTTTTTGCGGCATACAAAGGTAGCGAAAAGTCACAACATTTTCAGAATACCTTTTACCATGCTAAAAAGGAACCGGCCCCAGCGGTGAAAAGCATCATTATTTGTACCCTAGGAATCGGACTCCAGCTGTTAGACCATATACAATTATAGCAATATGACTGATCAGGAGCAATAAAAGGACATTGAATAGGGTTCAATGTCTCTCAATGGTGGAGTATACACAGGCTGACTACCTATTGAGATAGAGAGAATCTCAAGGAGGGTACAATTGGCTGATCCCGTAAATAAAAAATCTACCAAATAACCTCAGTCTTTACAATTCATGTAGCAAGCCTTGTGCAACCCCCTCCCTGCCATGACACATGATGGGAAAATTATGCCAAAAAGGCAAGCTCCCTGCCTCGACGCCATGATTAAGTACAGGAAGGACAACAGCCATCAGCGAATTCGACCATGGCATTGAAAGTCCACTAATCATGCCAGTGCTTAGCGCTTGACACTGACTCACATAGTGATGTTCGGGTCAGGCTTAAAGCCTGCGACCTGGCCCAACCCAGCCCAACCCAACCCTGAAAAGCCTGACCCTCATGCTGGGCTTTGGCGGGCTCAAGGCTTGGGTGTCAACTCAGGAAAGCCCAAGCCCTGGGCTTTTGGCCTGATGATCAATGTCGGCATTGAACGGCATCTGATATCATGCGATCGGCTGCTGTACCAACTGATCACAGCTTTCTTCTTGACTCTCACGTCCACGTCGCCTCAGTTTTCTATCCCTCACTCAGCAAAATCTTCAATCTCTATACCAAAATTATACTATTTGTCTATATATGTTGTTCTGCCATGGTAATCCTTGTTTCTGAACCCCTATTTCCGTAGATGCTCAATTATGACGTACTTTGACCTCTGAAGGTGAAGAATAGGCTAGCTATTGATCTCAACGATGATTGTTATGAGGCAGAGTAGATAATCATTTACTTGTTTGATGTGCTATATATATCTATCAAGCCTAGGGCTACTACCTAAGCCTGACCCGACCCGACTTAGGTCAGGGCTCAGGCGCTCAGGGATCGGGCTTGTATGAATCTTGACCCAGGCCCTGAACTACCCAGCCCAAGCCCGAAAAACCCAGCCTGACCTGACCCGAACATCACTAGACTCACATATACTGTCTTCTATGAGCGAATCCTTCTCCGGCTTATGATAAGGCTCTATTTCCCTGTCATTTCTCAGACCATTCAATATATATATATACTCCCTCGCACTTCTAATGCCACAAGGTTCCATGATGGGTGCTCTCGCTGGCTTCTAAGATCATATACATCGACTAGAAACTCATGGTCCTCGGTTTACCTTCCCATAACACTCTGAAACTTCGAGTCCCTAGTGCTGGTTTAACACAACCTGAAAACATCTCCTCAATATGTGAAGCTCTAAAATTCATTCATTTCCAGCGTGCTCATATGACTCATATTGGGTTCTAGCGCTGGGAACGCCTGCAATATCACGGCATCTCAGTGTGTATATTGTATAGTCTAATCAGCCCCAAATTCGCATCACATCACATGAGAGCGTAATGCCATACCCATTGTACCAGAAGCATGAAGCGAACTAATGTGATGCCTTCCATTGAACATGTCTGCTTATCATGCTTCATGGCCTCCCCGATACCTCGTGTAATTTGACGATTACATTATATCCACTTGAACAAAAAATAACACTTCGACAGCAGTGAACAAATGCTGATTCATTACAGCATCCTGCATGGCATGAATCTATAAAACCTTGCTTTCAAGCAATGATCCACTTCAATCTCCCTAGCTCATTACCTGCTCTCAAGCATGTCCTCCGAGCAAACAGCCAGCCCTCGAAGTCCAGCAAGGGTTTCATGTTGCTTTGCTACCACTCTCTCATTCATAATTATCGTTCCAGCCTCATGCCTTACTCTTGCTCTCAGGCAAAATGCTGGTGGCGAGCTTGTGTATACCACGAATCCGGATATGAAGGACTCGAATAGGACCGTAAGACTCCTTGCTAGTTCCTTGATAGACGTCACTCATGTGAATGGAAGGTCATGCTGCATGCTGACTTGATCTCAGCTGATCTTCCTCAAGCCACTATGCTCGTGGAGTGGATCGTCGAAGTCGACTCCTGCCACGTTGATTGCTTGGCCATTAAAATCTTCTTTGACCCGTGAGTCATGTTGTCTACGGTTCTTGACACATGTACCAATAAATCCCTTTTGGAGAACTTTATCTCCTCCAGATGACAGACGTGATGGCGGTCCCTCCAGTAACAACAGAAGTACTGATCCCATCTTTATATGGAACAAAACCGAGCTTGGCTATGACCCACTGGAAAGCATGCCCATGTTCCGCATGAAGCTCATCATCGAGCCAATGTTCCACTATCTTTCTGATGACAAGCTGATCAGCACCGGAATTTTGAGCTACTATCCTTTCGACTGGTACTACACTCTTTTGGACGTATTACCTATCTGACCTTATCCACCAATGTTTCAGTTACCAGTCATTAATATTCGCTTTTGCTGAAGAGGAATTGACAAACAAGTCTGTCTCCCTAGCCCTTGATGCAGTATTTCGATTCTTTGTGCAAGCTTTCTATTTCCCTTATCATTTGACCATCTGACAGACCTTCTTTCAGCGACCTCAAAGTTACTACTCACAGGCCGTTCACCCCCGTAATGCAGAGGGAGGAATTTGGACAAGACATCATCCTTGTAAATCTAAACCTTCAACGCAGCACCCTTATAATCGGATACTGTCTGGTCATCACCGTCACGTTCTGTTCAGTTTTTCCTCTTATGCTCATGGTTCTTCTAAGCTCATGCCCTTTCGTTATATGTATAGGGATGGTCACTCTCATGATTTGCCTCATAATGATCACAACCGTGGTTTTCGGCTACCGACAACGGAACAAGATCGTTGTAGTACCAATCGGAACTGTATTCGCCTTTACCCAACTACGATCCACCATGCCTGGGGCTCCTGATGGATTCGGTATGTCATTTCTCTTCCCCAACAGGCGCTGGGGCGTTGACTCAAGTGCCCACTCTACTAGGCGATATCCTCGGTACGTCCTGCTTCATATCGGTGGCTATCAGCTGACTTACATCTTTCCGGCGCAGATTTTGCTGGGCTACTACCATGCCTCGTCCTCCTGTCTATCTGCGTACGTGCATGGAGTGTCTCTCATCCATATATTTATTGTTGTATGATAGGCCGTGACAATGGTAGGCATCTACTTATTCGCCGACCCACACGATCCGTCCCGTAAAGCCTTCACTTGGGACGAATTCGGTGCGCTTTGCTCAACAGTCTGATAGAATAATACTCAGCAAACTTGCAGTCAACGTGCTGCCTTTTTTAATCCGGCGCATCTGGAACACTGCCAATGCATGCGTACAACGTGCTCGGCTTTGCATACGGATGGCGAGACGGAGAACATCTAATGTTATGGAGAATCGCTCCTAATCCTGACTGAGAAATAAGCGTCCAACCGGGCCATTTTACGTGCACGTGCATGATGTACATGATGACGAACAATATCAGTATTTAGAAACTGAGAGGAAGAAGAATTTAGGATCGGACTGAACAGTTAGCTTCTGGGATTTTCCATAGTCATTACTGTCAATGTTTCGCGATGGTCAGCTGTTCTAGTGCAATCTACTACCAAAATACAATGCGTAAACCTGTGCGTAAGGCATCTATGCCACGACGAAGCCAGAAGGAAAATTACACTGGAAACGCCAATCATTCGGTTAGGTGACGAAGAGAAGGTGCAAGTCGAGGCTGATAGACTTATTACATCATCCAAGATATCTCCAAACCAGAGAGCTGCATAGAAAAGTAGTGGCGTGGCTGTTAAAACGACTACTGTAGGGTGGAACAACATTCAGGTGGAAGGCATTGAATATATACCGAACGTGAACGTCTGAATCAAGTAGAAGGGACGATAATATGTCAATGTGGATGGTGAGGGCAAAGATATGATTACTTTTCGAACTAGCATCTAAGAACCGTTAGAGTGAAGCTAAAGCAACGGATTGGCAGCTGCTAACCTGCATGATGTGTAGTCATAGATCTCCCGCTTCGAGTCACATCACTAGCTCTCGTGGATCCAAAGTCCGGGTGCCTTTCCATGGACGTCGATAGGAGCGCAATGCGGCAAGCCATCGGGCTTATCCGAATCGAGTGGAAGAGTGTAGCAATAATGTACTCTCAGCAAGAGGTCTGAGCACACCTGGAACTGACTGTTCATGCGAGGAAGAGAGGAGTCAGCAGAACCTTGTGAAGACAAAATCGGGTTCCGTGTACAGGACAGTATATACAATAGTATCACGTCTTAAAGCGACCAAGAGCAGGAAGATGTGCACTTGAGAGGCTGTAAGGAAAATGACGGGCCAAGAGAATTCTGCGTTTGACATCTGCGTGCATGCGTTCAACTGCGTTTGTCTGCGTTTGCGTGAGTTCAACTTGCATACATATGTGGGCCCATCGATGCATTTAGATGCATCGTGTCCTGATAGTCAGTGTCATTTCAATGATACCGGTTAATTATGTTTTCTGTTGAGAAATGACATACTTTTCTGACTTTCCTGGAAATATCTCCGTGACTTACTATGACTTAAGAACGAAAGGGAATCATCTATAAAAGCTATAAATGCATGCATGTTAGTCAGTTCTAGTCTCACCACGACTATAGTACCATTTTATGTCGAACTACTCGTGATCCCTTCGCTTTTCTCGACTTTGAGTAAATCAGGCACCTGTAGAATCAACGCAAAGACTCACACATCTCAAAAATCAGTCACGCATGCGTCCAAACATTGAACGCAAGCGTTAATATAGCGCACGCATGCGTTCCTTTTGAAAACGCATGCGTTCGAAATTAAACGCAAGTGTGTGACAGTGGTGTGACAAATCTGCGTTCGGTGCGTTTGATGCGTCCAAGTCCAAGTTGAACTAGTTGACTTATGATCGCTTCGATTTCTCCCGCCCGTATTTACTTCTAGTCACTCCCACTAGGCATATATTTTATTGTTATGATATATTCTAGCCATGCATAGCCAGGTTGACGTCAAGTCGTCGCTTTGGAGCTAGGATTTGGCTCAGTTCCTTCAGCTTGTTCCTCGACAGAATGGTCATGGTGCTGTAGTATTTACTGAAGGTTATCATACCTCATGACCTCTAACACCTCTTAAAACCTCCAAGCGCTCTTACATTTAAAATTCTAGCTCGAACATTAATGAATTCAACTGTACAGACTCTACCATGACGAAGAAAGTCAATTATGGCCAGTGTCGATGTCATGCTGCGTATAAATTTGGTAGACAGTCAGTATTACTTACAGTGTAGCTAATAAAATCATGTTACGGGTGTTTGTAAGCCCAAATGCACAAGATGCACAACAAACGCATCCATGTCACGCTCTCGCAGACGTGACAAACGCATGCGTGAAAACGCAAACGCATGCACGCAAATGCAAACGCAGAATTCTATGTGCCCGAAAATGACGTCAAAAGAAGATACTCCACCCACCACGAGTTGAAGAGCAGGAGGCCTAGCTGATGCAACGTGGTACATTGTATACCAGGCACAATAACGTTGCAAATACCACGAGCTATCGCCGTCCAATGAAAGAACGACGCGAAGAATTGCCGTTGATCGCCCACTGCCAAGGAGCAGCCGTCAGATCTTTTAAAACACGCAAGGAAGGGGAGCTATCACAATCCAGGTACGAGAAAACGAGCTCTTCCAGAGACTTCTTTTCCGTCTTGAGTACTTGTACTTGAGTAGGACGGTCTTAGATTCAAACCTTACCATGAGACTAGCATAAGCCTAATGTGGAGCCTTACCCTTGTGTAGTCGTCAGAATTGAGTCTTGAGATACCTATACCTCACGACAGGGACGGGCCCGCAGTGGAAACGCTTCGCCTTTATAAAGAGCATATACCGGGTGGAATTGCCAGGTAAGCCTGACATGGGAACGATGATGTGGTGCATCGATTCGTGCGACTGGAAGGCTTATAATGCACCGAACAGAAATCGGGTGCGCCTGAAGAAGAGCATCTAATCAATTTTCAGCAACAGGAAAGGTCCAAGGAACTAATAACTGATTGATTACCACGACAACACCGAATCATGGTACCCCCGCTCCCGAGCCGGTCCATCACACCGTTATGTGGACGAGGGTCGAGGTTACCCCATTGCCGTCGATACGCCAATGAAACGATGACCATGAACACCAGTCAAAACCTCACCATGATGAAGGAATATGAATTTGACGTTGATTGGAGCTCCGAGGATGAAACAGCAGTTCCATCAAGAGAAGAGAACGCGCGCAACAATTGCATTCAAGAGGCACCAATCAGTCCTAAGTGATCGCAGACGCCACGTTAGAGATTTTCTGGAACAGCATGGTCTTAGCGCTTAGATTCCCCTTATGGCACTCGTATTTAGCGTAAAAGCGCGACTAACAGCACGACCTTACGTTGACAAACGAGCATAGGCTAATGATCTCCCGTGGCTTGCCGAGACGAGGCGAGATGAGATGAGACGAGATCGGTGAAACCATTCACACGTATGAATTGAGGATGCCTATGCCGACGAAACGATGCGCCAACGTTGAGCAGACATCTGAGCATTATCACGGTGCAGATCCACAAGATGATCATGACAAGTGCCCGCGAGGTCCTGGTAGTCAATAACTGGCATCTGATACACATTAGCAACAAAGGACGCTATTAGGCTATTAGATATGCGACGACTCACCCTATCATCGCTGTTCGGAGGATGCTGTTCGGAATGTCACGTCACAGAAGATGTAGACCGTCGTTCAGCGGGACCAAGGCAGAGAGAACTGTACGCGCATGTTTGAGGGTGATTCTTTCTCAAGAACACCCTCAAGTAGCGAATGCAGCACGGAATGTTGGATTACAGATCCTTCGGTTTCGCGTATCTCACTCGTGGCCACGTAGAGCACACAAAAGACTTGAGAAAATGGTAGCAGTCAATTTCAATACGCAGAAATACAATATAAACTATCGCATAAAGAGTCAAAAAGGTCATCATCGAAGGAAAGAATGTCGACCCACAGTGAAGTACACAAATCTTGGCATCATAGAACAATGGGTCCGTCGTCATTCCTCATTCTGCATCCTAGTTCTGGGATGTAGAATTGTATGAATAGAAGTGAGAAGTGACCCCCAAAAAAGGGCTATTTCCTCCACGTAAAAATCCTTTGGGCGGAACGGGATGTGACGAGCCTCACGTTAAGGTCAGGGCAGGCGACGTCTATGGATCGCCACGTGGACGGTGGCGATATCAAAAGGAGATGGACGTGGAAAAGTATTGTCGAGAAACGCCGGATACTCTGGTCTACCCATTTTGTTCATCGAATCGGAGGAAGAAACCTTCTGCAGCTGCCAAGCATGAGGAGGCATCAAGATAGACAAGCGATAGCGTTCACCCTGCCCAACACTGCCTGGAGGCTGGAGAACATAATACGCCCGGCCTGCCAGTAGCCACCTGAATCATTGTGGCGTCCAACGAAGACGGGCAGGTAGCTACCTCCAACGCGAATGGAGACCTCAATCGTACAAGGGTCTTTGCGACGACGACTAGCTTGCGCAAGGATGGACTAGAATACAACAGTCACATCGATGGACCAGGCTTGGTTTTCTGTGACCCACCCGGAGCAAAAATTTCCTCAACCATCCCATCTGGCAAAACTTATCTCGCTTCTGTGATAACGTCGCAGATAGGACCGACTGGAAGAAATTCTTTAGATATTACTACGATACAGAATGGAATGACGAACCCTAAAATCACGGAGGTGGAATAATTACAATAGACCCAACATGAAGACAGAGAAGTGACGTTTAAGCCCTTGCTGGGAGAAAACTGATAGACTTTGGTTTACCGTCCGATACGCTGGGTTCCCACGGTCACTTACCTGCCATGCTGCAAGGATGAACATACCACCGATAGATCAATTGGATGAGACAGCAATATATTTTCCGAATGGTCCGAGGGTCCTTTCTTTTTACCAAGTTTGAAGCAGAGACACGGGGAATTCGAGCGGAGAGTATCAAATGTCCAAAAGAACGAGGATATTTAGCGGCTACGTTCGTCGTCGTCGTCGCACTGAGAACCAGCTGATTGCCGGAAGCTTTGTCACTTTGAGGTTACATAAGCTCGGGCCGACATTTGCCGATCATTTCTTCCGTACAGCCATGATGTCGTCCTCACAGGATGCGGGTGATGTGGTGTTATCCTTGCTTGCCGCTGTCTGCCCAGCCTCCAGGGTCATAGACTTCTCTCATCGAGTTTCTTGACCTCGAGCAACTTAACCACCTCCGGGAATATGCGGAGTACCCGTTCCAAGCCATTGTGACATGGAATACGACGAGTGCATTTCTACAGAGTGAAGCCGATGAGCATTTTCTGTATGAAACTGTCGTAAGTTAATCAACAGACTGTATTTGCAAAGGGATTTTTTGCCATGCACAGTTCAACCAATCAGTACTAGTGTGCGTCCGCTCGATCGTCATTCAGACTGACGAGCTAGAACTTGCGCCTGAATAGCTGAGGCTTTTCGTGGACCAGCCAGACGTTTGACTTGAGGAACTGGAGGACACTGATATGCCCTATCTGGCGCTGGTCTTGGAACTGATCAAGGAAGAGGTGATGGAGAGCAAACAGGGTGCCCTACGATTCGTAAGAGCTCAACAGATTACATGTGCGTACGCGTAATTCCAGTTCGGTTCCTTCTCATTTTAGGGCAGAACTCCGTCGTTTATAATCTGGGTGGCAAGGACAAGACGAGGATCAACCAGATCGATGTATCTGGCGTACGTTTGGAGTACGTCACTTCGTATCTTTTAATCATGTTCGCAGTTCTAATTGATTTCTTCAGGATCAACCCAAGATCTCAATTGCCTTCAATCAAGACCACGGCCATGAGAGATGACAAGGTCCAATCATTAGAATGTCGGAGGAGACTCGCGAGCAATGTGATTTCCAGGAGGTTCTCCTCTCGTCTTGTCTCTTTACCAGCGCTGGTCATACAAGCGAAGAGCGTGCAGACAAGGGCAAGATAACGTGGTTGGGGCGACGTGCGTTTCCTCGTTGGGTTGCCGTTAAGACACTGTGGACACGCTGTCGGGGAGAGGGAAAGAAGGTATATTTCGCTCGCGATACTGGCTATTCATCTGTTAAGATGAGGATGAGCGCCAGGTGTCCTGCCTTCAAGGCAGTCCACGACAGGCTTGGAGGTTAAAGTGGTGATGGTTCCTATTGGTGAGAAAGGCAATAGCTACGCATTGGAGGTGAGCCAGCGTTCATGTATTTTTCCCAAAGCTTATTCACAATCTAGGCCATGGATTTTGACGAAGTCGGATGAGATTATGGATCCGCCGAAGAGGTCGGCTGAAGACTTTGAGGGTTTCGTCCGTGTCAGCTACTAGTTATTTCCATTCGCACTTAGTCAAAGAGTAAGACCCGTTTCATGACACCGGGTTTCCCTGGGTTACAAATCTGTGCTCTCGAATCTTGTTTACGGGAACGATTTTTTTCCCGCAATGGAATGTGCTTGCTAATCTCCTTCAGGTAGCACCTGAGGAGTTGTTTTCACAGCGAACGTCGGGCTGGACGTTGGGGTGTCCTTCGTCTGATATCAGATGGAATTACAGTGTGTAATTGATCGTATTTCGTGTCGCCGACATCGCTGAGAAAAAGGACGTTCAGCAAGTATAATTTCGATACTCTATTGGTGTCTGACCTAAAAAAAACTAGAACTCTCAAATCTTTTTATTCGATGTAGGGAATCGAACCCCTACCAATGACCGCTACTTGGCGATTACACTATAGATGGGTCAGAAAAGATCAACGAGCATACGTACTCTTTCTTCCTCGCATGATTTTCCAGCTGGATAATCCCGAATATAAGCTCGGGATGGAGTGAGATCAAAGGTGGTAGTGAACGTTGTTGTTCGCAAAAAAAAAATACGACATAGTCACAAATAAATTAGAATATAGGGAATCGAATCCCTAGCCAGTAACGTGCAAGCGGTTAGGCCATATCCACTAGTTGAAGAGAACCAAACACCGTAATTCGGTGTGCAAGAATCACAGAGTACGTTATCAGCAACAAAAACGGAGGATGTGAATCAAGCTGATAGGTCAGAGAAGGGGAATCAAACCCAGTGTCAAAGTGGACTAGCCGTTATACCATATCTGACAGTAAGATGCAGAGAGGGAAAAATGAATGGAAAGAAATTATGGTGTAGTGAACCAAAGCCATACGACGAATATCCAGAAAGATATTCTCCTGGGGTGGCAAGCAAGTCACAAGTCGAGGCCGATAGACTCGTCATCAAGCATAGAGACGTAGCTGCGCGGTTGTCAAAAAGGACGAATGGACCATTCGGATGTAGGGAATCGAACCCCGAAGGCTGTCAGGAAAGATCGCCATCAGACCATAGCCGAATAATGACGAAGATGAATATACATGATTGAAGTAGTAGGTTAGGAAGAGTCGACACCGCTGCAGAAGCTTAGGATACGTCTTCGTCGCCCTAGTTATATGGCTCCCGCGCTCTGATCTATGACTATCTATCCTCTGCATTGTTGGCGAACCAGGTGGAATCGACAGGCCGGCCAGCGCATTGCGCTCAGAATAGTGCGCGTTTTCTACAACTTGTAATTTGATTTCTTCCGTGATGGTTGGCAACTTCGCGTACTTCTTCCCAATGTCAGGTAGGGAGGAGGAACGAGATCAAAGTGACGTGCGTGTCGAGCGGCTGTTTTTCACTTAGCAGACATGAGGATACTGTCCGGCCTAGCTACAAATGCGAAATGCATCGAGGTAATACACATCTGGAATTCCATTCGGTGTTAATGCCGTTACCACCACACCCCGCGCAAGCGACACCCAATGGACATGGATGCTCGACACGTCGGAATGTCAAGCAAACTGGTCCTGCTCACCGTTGCTTCACAATAAACAGGCTCGCCAGGATGATTGTATGGCTTCGAACACGGGAGAGGCATGACGGATTCCTATTCGAATAACGGGAATTGAACCCTGCCCACATATCAGATACATGATTCTGTGGAAAGCTGCTCCTGACCGTGGTCGTGCATTTCCGAGTTGGATGTCCAACTTGTATCTGTGAATCAACGTGGGCGATTAACCAAAAACAGGGAGACAAACCGTTGGAGATTCATTTGCGACTACTCCATATCCACTGAATGGACAGATGCCTAAAAATCTCAAGAAAGATACGATTCATAGTCCTGGCGATTACTTGAGGGAGGCCACAAGACATGTCGGTGGGTCTCGGACTCGGAAAAATATATGTTTGGAAAACATCGTTCCGAATTCGTACCCTGGGAATCGAACCCCAGCTGTTGGACCATATACGATTAGAGCATTATGATTGTGATCAGGAGCAATAAAAGGGCATTGAAATGGGTTCGATGTCTCTCCGCAGTTGAGTATACGCAGGACGACTACCCGTTAGAAATAGAGAGATTTTCGAGGAGGGTACAATCAGCTGATCCTGTCAAAAAAAAAATCTACCAGATCAGCCTAGCACGTATGATTCATGGCAAGGGAATTGAACCCTTGGCTTTGATGGTCACCATTTGCTGTTGCAGCAGATCAGGATGTAGGGTTTCGGATTCATGCGTTCGTTCTTTTGCCGTGCATATATTTCCGGGTTTGAAAAAAAGGACGCACTCTTCTGCCGAATTCGAAGATAGGGAATCAAGCCCGAGACTCATATGGAGTCACAAAATATTGCAGCTAGAGAGAAAGACCGGTAATGCATGCCTCGGTTGCTCGTATGGGCTGTGCGTTTCATTTGTGGACTGGGTAGGGCTACATGGGAGTGTTGCGGTGAAGAGAAACGAGTGGGAGGATGGGGAAGATTAAAGGACGTGCTGAGCGCAAGGCGGAAAGTGCCGGCAGCGCGGTCAAACGTCATCCGAGGTGTACGTCATCGTTGCCAAGGCACTTGCGCTTTCCTTCCATCCACCTGTACGTATACCAAAGAAGAGCTCGAAGACTGAACACCGCCTCATCCATAGCTCTGCATTCCATTGCTATCGTCAACGAAGACAAGAAAGCGAGGAAGTCGGTTAGCACATTCGAGCTGGAGGACGAACGGGAGGATGGATATGCTGAGTATGGTGCGTGTTTGTGCTCCTGGTCTTTCGTCGCTGATCGTTTGCTAGCTCGATAGCACCGCCTTGCCTAAAGTCGGACCGACATAGGGCACAGAGAAGGAGCATCAAGGCGACATCAAAGCGACGTGGTTGGCTCACGCATGTTTCCCGTTGATCTGCCGTTGGTCGCTTCGCTCGGGGGAGGCACGAGAGTGCTGTTCGACCCTGTGTTCAATGAGAGATGCTCGCCTAGTCAGTTTCTCGGCCCGGAGAGGTACACCAACCCGTCGCGCAAGATTCCAGAGGTCGATGGAGTCGTTACCTCGGTGAGCAGCTTATTCTTCGACTAAGCCGTGCCTAATGATGCTTTTAGCGTAGTCCTTATGACCAGTACGTGTTGTTCTCTTCAGCTCCGTCTCCTTCTCATGTTTTGTCTCCCGTTTTGTAGCGTAGACACGCTCTACAAACGGACCCGTCCACCCCATATTTCGAAGACTATTTCGAGCCGATGACGATACCCTGAGGTCACGCACACTGTATGCTCGACTGGTAGGACACCCGACATATGGAAATACTTGGATTCGGGGAACGTCCTTCAAGCGACGCAGTACTTCACCCGCACATCTTCCCTGCGCTAGGAAACGAATGGTGCTGCTTTGAATCGACCGAGTCACCCAACAGGCGTGCGCATACACTCTACAAGTGGTGCGCTTGCCGCACGGAGATACCCGGAAGTCCTTCAAGTTGACTTGTACTCTCACGCAGCATCGTACCGGTTCGGGGGCGAGACTCGACAAGGCTACCCACAACATTGGACCTCTTAGTCCTTACAAGTTGACGTGTTTCAATGTACGGCCGAGCTGAAGGACGAAGGAGAAGATGGATTGGCTGAGTATGGTGCGTGTTTGGGACTCAGGTGATACTGTCACTGGGGCGCTGATCATTGGTCTATTCTTCCGCAGCGAACCTAAAGTCGGCCTCGACGGTGACATGGGATACGGAGCTTCATGCCGATGTCGTCGAGCCACGGGTAATCCCTCGTCGAGCCTCTGTTTGTCGCCTTGTTAGGGAGAAATGCAAGGCTACTGTTCGACCTGCGACTGATGCTTGCCCAGCTAGTCTCTGAACACTCGTACGTCATCATCATTAGCCCGTTACCAGACTCACTTCTCCTAGCATAGATTTATGCACCGCAGAGTTCGTTCCTCTACACTATACATTGTGCGCCGCAGGATAGAGTCCGCATTTTTGAGGTTGTGCGAGCGAGAAAGGCGTCGCTATGCATTGATGGTGAGCCATCTTTTATACCATTCATCCCTATGCTTATTCTCGTGAATCTCGAGATTATATGAGATCATGGAGCCATCAAAGAGGCGGGAGCTAGCTTATGACTCCGATGTCACGTAACGGCAAGTTCATCAAGCACGGGGTTCAATTCCCTTTGTCCGCAATCCGTATGTGTCTTTTCACACGATCATACATTTTGGTCTCAGACGTGCGACTGAGATCACAGTGTAGAACCTACAGTCAAGGACCGGTCAATGAGACGCTCAAATTTAGAAGGTCCTCGGAAGAGTGAAAATATGATTCCTGACCTGATCAGCTGTTAGGAGTAGAAAGTATGCTATGACAAGAACATAATGGTGTAAAATCCGGTTGGGATATGGGCCAAATGCCCCATGCTAGAGAACATCAGTGCGAAATTGCCTTATCGCGTGGTTACCACTCAATGAGACACGTCACATCACGCCGGCAATCTACCGGCAAATCTATATATAGCAATCATTTGTAATCCGGATCTAATCGGATTCCCCGTCATCAACGCTGATTTCTTCCTCCTCCTCCTCTTCCTCGCTGTCCTCGTCATCTGTAGAAAGTGCCTCAAGTTCAGCCTGTGTGTATTTGGGGAAAGGCTTTTCAATCTCCCCAAAATCAGCCAGTTTTGGCTTATTCTTATGAGTTGAGTGCCCATTCTTTTTGGCATTCTGCCATGCCAGCACAGCCTGGTGGAAGCACTCGCACTTCTTATTGTTCCTCTCCACACGTTGCTTGTCCTCTCGTGTCCACCGTACCATAGCCGTTGCCTTCTTGTTCCGCAGCAGTGCACGTCGTGCCTTTTCCTTTTTTGCTTCTTCTGCTGCTTTTTCGTGAGCAGTGACTACATTGAAGAAGTCATCTCCAGTCATCATCTTGGGCATGCCATCTCCCATGATGCCTCCTCGCTTCTTGGTCCCTTTCTCCTCTGCTGATTGAAGTTGCAGCTGTGACTGGCTAACATAGATATTCTGCAGAACTGCTGTCGCTTGCATTCCTATCATGGCCCCTTTCCGGAGCGTATTGCGTTCAGTCCGACTCTCTCAAAGCCTTCTGTAAGCTGGCCTCAAGCTCTGTCCGTGGTTGCTGACTGAGGATATCATTATATTTCTGTTTCATTGGGGATATGACAGATGTAGCATATTTCGGCGGACTTGAGGATGATTGGAGTGACGAAGATGATACAAGAAATGATCCTGAAGACGTTGCGAGGCTATTGAGGATGTTTTGTGGAGTTGGGGCACTATGCATATGGCCAGATTGACTCAGGGAGAAGACAAAACGTCGACCCAATGGTCCAGCTACTGGAGATTCTGGTACGTCTGTCCTGTCATCATGGTTTGCATGCTGATTCTTGATGCAGGTAGTCATCAGCTTTGACATGTGATGCACAGGACTAGACTGCAGTGTGGGCATTGTGTTCTCTGTTGACATCTCCAGACTGGGCGCCATCATCTCCTCGCTGATAACATCGGGATTGAGAGGTACGACTCCTGTCTTCTTGAATGCGGCTTTGATATTCTCTGGAGTGAGTGTGGCTACATGCGCGATGCTATATATTTCCAGAAAGTTTGATTTTGTGACTTTCTGACGTGTCCTCCGTTCATATTCATCGCGTGCTTCACTCCACCGTCGCTTGACCACACTGAAAATCACAACGTCCAGACCCTGATATGCATGCGTGGAGTGTGAAGGATAGCAGAGGACTTCAATGGCATGAGTGCGTGCATATTCTAGAAACTCCTGTGTATAATGGGAGTTATGACCGTCCACCAGAAGCAAACGTCGGCAGCCGGCTGCCTTGCTTTCTGTCTGCCTATTGAAGTCCTTGATCCATTCCATGCCTATTTCGCGATCGGTATATCCCTTCTTCTGGTATCCAATTCTATCCTTGCGTAAGTATGATATCAATATTGCATTCTTTTACTCACGACATTTTCAAGGGGTTATTCTGCTTCCATGATGTCTGATAACCCTCGCCCTTGAATATAACGGCAGGAGCTACCCAGGTACCATCTGCACAGATCGTTGTGATTACGGTGATGTTCTCTCTGTCTCCGCTTCGCTGTTGGTGCTGAATCTTTGCACCTTGAGGACCATAGACCCTTTCTTTCACACCAATCCCCTGCTGGATCCCTGTCTCGTCTGTCCCATAGATTAACTTGGGAGGTATGATATCATCTCCTCCATCTCCTTCAATCACGGCTTCTAAAAGCTTAAAAAACTCCTCCTTTGTATAAGGGTTCACAGCGCGTGCACGCGAGTGATCTAGAGGGTGAGACCAAAATGCTTTTATTTTGTCTGAGTGCTTCTCAACAAAACACTTTGCCCAGTTTTGACCAACTCCTTTGGCCGGAAATTCACTGCCAGGCCCGTAGCGTGCCCAACAAATTTCGTTCACATGCTCTGTAATGCATCGAAGACTGAGTGGGAATCCCCGATAGGCCATCGTTTTCATGTAGGCAAGCACAGCATGCCATTCTTCTGTGGTAAGCCATCCCTTGTTCTTGTTGGATTGTGATAGGCTCATGGTAATCCCTCGAACACGGCAGGATAATGTGGTTTTGTCCAGGAAGATCTCTTGGTGAGTTTCCATCAAGCACTCCTTTTCCAACTCCTTGCATATCATCCTCAGTCCTTTCCTCTTCTCCCCAAGTGGCCGTGCCATCTCTTCCCGGTATGCTTTTTCAGCTTTGTCCATGTATGCATCACGGTTTTCCCGGCGTATTTGTGCCTTTTTGGTGTCTGACTTGGAGTGCCCAACCATTTTTGCAGTGTAGTAGTGTGTTCTTGTGAAGGTAACAGGCCATATATACCTTCTAATACATAATAATCCTATAATCACAGGGAGCGTGTATTGTAATATTTGCTGTAATTACAGGTCAAGGTAATTTATTAAAATCACTATGATTCGTATGGGGAGCTCACTGCTGGACCGTTGCATGCTCGCTGCACACCCATTTTGGGGTCAAGCACGCTGCTTTCCTTTTCTGCTTGCAGCTTCTTTTTGTTCGGTTCCTGTAATTCCCGCAGATTTTTGGTTCGTTACGATATTCATCGTTCCTGGGAGGTCTATTTTTATTCATTTCTGATCAGGATCTTTCAGAACCGTGGTTCGTCACGGCACAGTCCCGGCAGCATATGTTTTGGGGTGTGACAATGTGACAGATTCACATTCTCGTCCTCCTCCTTTCGCCACGGTTTGCTTCCTCCTCCTGCCCCTGCCCTGAAAACTTGAAAACTTTAAGATATCGTTGAAATCATTATAAATGACGCCTTCCATCATTTAGGCATAATTTGACCCCAGATGCTCCACTGCTCAGCGCTCATGGATGTCACGGTTATCCCATATCATGTATCGGGATATAGAGTTGTGATACTGGGCAATTGATTGGTTGTGCCATGATACTCTCTCCTTATCTATCAACTGACATTCTATTTTAGAGCTGAAGCGCTCACAGGCTGGCACTGGACCCTTCGCCACTTATCAATTGGACACTCGTCTGCTCGCCTGCTGCTCACCATGTGCCCTCACCCCATCCAGACCATTATTTTATTCTGCTTCTATTTCTGTCTTCTGTGCCATTCCATTGTCATTTTGGAATATGTACGTAGCAAGTCAGGACAACCATCCATGACAGTCCAACTTATTCATTTTCTTTTCCTCATCTTTTAAGAACGCATACAGAGAATATGAGCATTAATTTGTATATACGCTGAATATCAGAATCTATCTGCACAAATTCCCTCTAATGACAACTGTTTCTGACATACACGGCACAATGGGATGCAGTATGAAGACGCATCTCCGCAATCTCCAAAAGTGATGATTCCTCCCATGCTGCAACGTCTGTGAAGGTCTTACGGTGTAGATTTCATTATATGGCACCTCAGTCATATGATCCCGCATGATTTTGGTCCAGCGAAGTATACAGAGATGTGAAAATGTAGCCTCACATTAATGCATAAGTTCAGTGATCTTCAGTTTTTGATTTTGTTGTCGGACCGAAACTCTAAGCTCACCATTTTGGGGTAAAATTCAACACAGAGCTGCACAAAGTATGCCAAGACATATCCCGATGGTCTATAAATTCTCCAAGTGCATAGAACACCTAGCGGAAGATACTTGGTCTATCTGTTCCGAAGTACTTTAGCCTGAAAAGGAAGCCCGGCATTTCCCGAACATTGATCAAGGCTGTTCATAGTCGTTCTGAACACTGTCGACGACTACCAACGGCCAATTGGACCTCTTCAAAATCCTGCGATTTCTTCGCCAGTCTTTCCTTTCATATTTTTTGACCTCTCTAAGTATAACATTCGTCCTGTCCTATCATCATTACGACGTTGCAATCGCCAGCTCATTTTTAGCCAGTACAACTTGACTGGTGAGTTAGGCGTCTTTTGCCACATTTCCAGCTTGTAAACTCATACTGGTGACCCACAGTAGCATGCCGAATACTTTCTGCTGTCATGTCTTTCCCTCATTGTGATCCGAATCCAACCATGATCACCACGGCCGTTGTCTCTTGAGCCGACCTCGAACAGCCGCCCACCTACCAACCCACATTCCCATTCTCGCCCTCACCATCGACCGAAGACATTTCCTGCACTTATCTAGAATTGCAAGGTTAACTTTGGCAAGCGCGCCTACCTTGACACACTATACAACCACTGTCTATCCTCACACCGCCCATCATTGTATGCGTGTGCTCCATTTCTTCCTACACCCTCCCAATGCCCAACCTCTCCACACACTCCTTTCGCTGGGTCGATGATGTCTGCGCAATGACTCTTGCCGCTGCTTTCACACTCCTGACTTGCCGCTGGCTGTATCTCCATCATGATCTTGTGCATGCCATTTCCAAAGGTGCCGAGAACGGTGCTTACCGATGTCTCCTAAGGCCGTCTATTGTCATGCCTGTCCAGCGTCCGGTAATATTCTGTTATTTTGAGTGGGCTGACATACGACAGTGTATGAAAAAGCATGCGGAGCTGTTGTGGGTGCCAGTCCAAGAGCTGATCGATGGTTGTGGATGAGTCAGCGGAATGATCCTTGCTTATGCGTAGCGTAGCTGTGTCTTTTGGGTAGATATTTTTGTTCTACATGTCATTAATGTCAAGTTTTTGGGATTGAAATGTTTTATGGGTTCGAAGAAACCCACGGAAAATATACGAAAAAACAGTGGGTGGAAAACATGTGAAGACAATAACGAGACTCAGTGACATTAAAAAACATGAGATTACGCCTGAAAATCTTTCAGTCGCGTGTTTGACATGAGGATCCCGAAAGAAGCACTGACCAGGGGCAATTATAATAAACAGAGAGCTGGTAAAGAATGAATTTCCTAAACAAGAGCGAATATTGATTCAGCACCAGCTTATAGATCCCCAACAGATCTGGAAGGTAAAAGCAGTAATTGGCGCATTGATGCGCCCAGCACAGCGCGCAGTCAACATCATCAACAATATGCTCACTGTGCCAGGCGACGAGCTCAGCTATAGTCTATCGTGTAATCATGGCCCTGGTCCAGACCCACTAAAGAGCTCACTCAAATCAGCCTACAGTAAAGGTCATGTAATAGATTAATCTTCGCTACAGTTACAGTGTTGTATTACAATATGGCTGCCCTGTAATCATAGGTTTTAATTTATCATCCCCCAATTCTGGGGTGAAGGTAATAGAAGCTGAGTGCACCCAATGCGAGTAGAATCCAATAAGCGATGTGTAAAGAAGAAAAGAAAAGTACGCCGCTGAATGTGTCCTAATATGGTAATGCGTGATGTGACATAGCAATCCACCTCCAAAAAAATTATAGTCGTAGTTCATTCCCAACTGCTTCGGAAATTTGTTACTATTACATGGACATGTCGTAGTATGATTTATACACAAAGTCCGAGACCAATTTGACTGTGAGGGAAGCACCCGGGCCGGGTGTCTCATTGACCAGTACTGTCTCAGTGACCGGTCCTTGACTGTATACTTCCTGCAGCGTTGCCTGATATGAAATAGAGTACAGCGAACAATGAAAATTATTTCGTGAAGAAAGTCCCCGTCGTCTATACCAATCGTCTTACCCTCTACAACCCAGGGACAGTTAACGCTCGGTATATGCCATCGGGTTCCCCTGTTATTTGGCCGAGGTGGTTAAAACCAGGTCGGAAGTGTATTCGAATAACCCTCGCCTGACAGATCAATTGGAGCACGGTGATGCTAGTCCACTGGATATTTATGTTCCAGAAACATGTCACTAGCGAGTCGCGGTGACCCTTTCTTTTCGACTCCACCGTGTTGAGAGATTCATAAGATTCGAAACACATGGTCGGCCGGAAGAAAAGAACAGAGCAATATCCCCAGTGTTCATACAGTCTAAAGGGACTAGAACCCTTACTAGGTCTATCGTAACAACAGCCGTTCCGCCACACCCGTATACATAGAAGGATGGAAGGCTTAGTATGAGCCTTACATAAATACGTACTTGCAAGGATTGCGCACAAGACTTTTGAACCGTCAATCTCAGTGACAGGAGGAAGAGGGTAATCCTGATCTTACTTGACAGAGATACACATCTGTTGGTGCGACTCGGAAAAAGGTTGATGGCAACTCTAAGATTTGGGTCACGTACAGGTAGGGAATCGAACCCCAAGCGTCCCTACTTGCCGTTAGACCAAGTACAAGCTTACTGACAATGCATTGGGAATAGGTTTCTTGGAATTCATCTCTACGAGCGGGGAGCTGAACTACTGGGGAAAAGGTACCCCGTCTGTGAAGTATCACTTGGATATATGTAATTCAATTCCCATACCTAGTTATGATGGAGACGTTGGCAATTCCGAGATACATCAAGAGGATGTAAGTCTCTCTGCCACAAAACCAGCATTGTCCACGAGGAAGCCTACGAGAAACTTTTCGGTTATGGAGGGTGGAAAGAATATAAACATCTCAACTCATACACAGCGCGCCCGTGCGAAAAAAGGTATATTAATTTTCGGTACCACGGATTCGTACCCTAGGGTATCGAACCCGAGGCGTCCAACATGCAAACAGACCATATATGGCAATGTAATAACGGAGAGGGAAAACAACGAAGCTTATATTCAGGTCAGCTTTCGTCTCTTTAGTTACTTCAGGTTTCCTCCAGACTTGAACCCTTTAATAATAGAGAACCTGAAAACGAGTCGAGACCTTCTGACAAAAAACAAGGACTATTCAACAATAGTACAGAGGGAATTGAACCCCAGGGTTCAATGTATGAACTCGCCGTTGTACCAGATCGGGATGGAGAACAACGGGTTCATTCATTCCTATGTCGATGTTCATATGGATTGTTCAGTCTCAGGAAAAATCGAGTGCCTGTACTGGGCCGTAGAAGTGTCCATCCGACAGGCTTTATAAGTGGTGCCTACTCGCAAAAAGTCATGAAAACATCCAATATTCGTACCCTATGGAATTGAACCCCTGGTAAGCGTGTAACTAGCCGTTAGACCAGGGTACAAGTCAGCATGAATATATGTCTACGAGAGTAATAAAAGGACTTTGTGGGATAGGCTTTGATGTAGAGCGGTCACTTCTTTGCTTCGCTGAGGTCTACTTGCCAGTAAGCATGAAAAAGTGATGCTCGAAAGATCATATGAACAACCATAGGGAATCGAACCCCAGGCATCCAGCTCACCATTAGACCACTAGACCGCACATTGGGGATAGTTTCATGACTTTGATTATGAGGTGGTTACTTGTTTTGCGTGGAGTTACAGCGAGTGTAAATGCGAAGCTTGTTGAAAATAGAAGACCCGAGACTAAAATTGATTGCTCCTGAAAAAAGGAATCTTTCACTAGGAATTCGTACTCGGGGTTCGATGTAAGACTCGCCGTTGCGCTAGATCTGGATGGAGTTAACAACGGGCTTAGGACCCTTCATGGCTTTGTTCGGTGATTTCGTTCTTCACACGATCAGGAGTAGGTCTAGGGCCGAAAGGTGCGCTTTCACACGGAGTCAGACGTTCACCCATGAAAAAGATATAGATCTACAGAGCAAATGTCGGATAGAGGGAATTGAACCCATCTGAGAGAGCGGTGTGGTAGCCGTTACACGATATCCGACTTGAAATAGAATACTCACTATTGAAGATACTACTGATTCTTAGATTTCGTTCTTCACAGGTACTGAAGACTTAAGTTGAATTTAAAGATGAGGAATTGAATCTGTCGTGGAGCGACAAGATTTGAATGAACTAAGCCTTGGATCAGCTGCCCTTCTCACTTGCGAGCTGGGTTTGGAGTGTAAACCAGGGCGCTTGAAAAAAAGCAGAACTTGAATGTAGTGAATCAGACCTTCCCTGGTAACGCCCTAGCAATTGGACGATATCCACTAGTTGAAGAGGAACAAAATGGGATAAATGATTAGTCGGCGCATAACAATGAAACCTTACGATTTTGGCACGATAAAGAGTAGGTGTGGGCCGAAACATGGACTTGCACATGGAGCCTGACGTTCACGTCGGTAAAAGAGGCAAAATTACTGAAGGAAATGTCGGATAGAGGGAATTGAACTCCAGAGCGGTGTGATAACCGTTACACGATGTACGACTAGGAATAGAATCCTCATTATTGAAGATAATAGTCACCCGTAGTCAAGAATGGACGCAGAAGTGACCCGCAGTCCGTCAAACTAGGTCAGATAGAAGTGTGCCCCAAACGAAAGCTCAGGTATCGAGAAGTGACAGCCCGACAGCGAAAACGGAACTACTTGCTCCAGGGTGCCGAAAATAGATCAGAATGTAGGCGATTGAAAACAAGTGCGAGCCCTGAAGCTGAAGGCCTTGACTGTTATTCCATCCGGTGAGTTAGGCGTCTGAGAAAGCGAATCACGGCCGGCACAGCGGCAGACCTTGTCATTTTGGGACACGTCATCGGACCGGTGTACGTCATGGTTGCCGGAGCACTTGCGCATGCCCCACCATGTCTATGCAGAACCGGACCTTGAAGTGGTGCATATGCCGTCCCTTTCTATAAGAGCCGCTCAGACTGACCACAGCTTTATCTACAGCTATGCCTTCAACCGCCGCCATCCGTGTCGTCGACGAGGATAAGAAAGAGAAAGGAGGTCGGCCAGCGCATTGGACATCTGACAAGCCTTTATGGTTCCAGAATCCATGGCCGAGCTGGAGGCAGAATGGGAGGATGGATACTCTTCGTATAGTACGTGTTTTTTGTCCAGGTCTTGCGTCGCTAATCCTTAGATAGGTCGGCCATGTCACGCGTAACAGCCCTGCCTTGCCCCAAACCGGAACGACTGGTATTCCTGTGAGGACACCGACGTGGGGTTTAGAGGAGGAGCATAAAGCCGAGATAAAGGCGACATGGTTGGGGCACGCGTGTTACCTTGTCGAACTGCCGTTTGTGACCTCGCTAGGGAGAGGCGCGAGGGTGCTGTTCGACCCTGTCTTCAGCGATCGGTGCTCGCCTAGCCAGTCTTTCGGTCCGAAGAGGTTCACAGAGCCTCCGTGCAAGATTGAGGATATACCAGAGGTCGATGCAGTCATCATCTCGGTGAGCAGCTCGTTATCAGACTAAGCCGTGGCTAATGCTGCTGCTAGCATAATCATTACGACCAGTGCGTATCACCCTCCCTAGAGCCGTCATCTACTAACCTCTCCTAGCTTAGATAACCACACTTTATCTACACTCTTCAAACGAACCCGCAAACCGCACATCTTCGCACCACTGGGCAACGACAAGCACTTTGAATCAATCGGGATACCTAACGGACATGCGCATACCCTTGATTGGTGGGATGCACGACGCGTGGAGATACCCGGCACATCGTTCAAGTTGACTTGCACTCCCGCGCAGCATTTCACTGGTCGTGGGGTGCTCGACCAGGGAAAGACCCTCTGGTCAAGCTGGGCTGTCGAGGGTGAGGGTAAGAAGATCTATTTCGCTGGTGATACGGGCTATCGATCAGTCAAAGATGGGGAGGATGAAGAGGAGAGACCGGTGTGTCCTGCATTCAAGGAGATTGGCGAGTGCTTCGGTGGGTTTGACCTGGCGATGATTCCTATTGGGTACGTTTAGTTCTCATCTGCGTTTCTTTCTCTCATGTCCTTCTAGAGCGTACAATCCGAGATGGTTCATGTCAACAATACATTGCGCGCCGCAGGATAGTGTCCGCATCTTCAAGGATATCAGGGCGAAGAAGGCCGTCGCGATGCATTGGGGGTGAGTCGTCTTTTATTCCTTCTGTTCTTGTCTTATTCTCTTGTAGGACATGGATTCTAACAACGGAAGAGATTACGGAGCCACCAAAGAGGCTAGCTGAAGAGTGCAAGAAGATTGACATCGACGAGGCTGACTTCCTTGTCAGCGATATCGGCGAGACGAAATACTTCTAGTACTCGACCTGATATTAGGCACGTGCATGTAGATATGAGACGTGGATGGACCCTCCAATGTAACGCTCACTTCGCATCAGCTATCTTTGTTAATCTCAGTGCGACATGACGTCAAAACCGACAAGTTCCGCAAAAAAAAAAATGAATACTGTAAATGCGCATGTCCAATTCAGACTTGGGGAATTGAACCCCAGGCGGACATGGTATTACTTGCCGTTACACCACCCTCCCTGACAAGACGGTCTTTGTCCTAGGGCTTAGCCGGCGACAACTTCTGACGTAAGAGCTGCTCAGATTTGTATTCCGATAGCACTACTGATTGCACCAAGTATATCTTGTATAGTTTGACGATCTGAGTATGTGAATCTTAGCCTTCTTCTTATCTGACAGGGTGGTACACGTCGGTGTTCGAACTCAAGACCAAGAGGTGATGAACCTGATCAGGCACCGCTTCTTCCTCTCTCATCACCATCATCGTGCGTCCTTTTCTTTCGGGTTCGTTCCTACACTCAATCTCTGCTTCGATTCAAGTGTTGTTTCATTGCCAACTCGGAGTTTTCAGTGCCTTACATATTGACACGGTATTCTCTCGTTCACTATGTCTTTCTCATCGTCTGGACATTGTAAGTCACTACCACGTCTACTTTTCTCCATTCATCTAAGAAGCTTCTGATCGCAGTGCGCATGCTATAACCTTCGGACAAACATCGCGGCGCGTGAAGGTGATGCTGCGTTGATTATACATTCGCTTTGCGTCGCTTATAATCCCCAGTGCTCCGCTGTGGAAACTATTTTTCCCGAGTGGCGAGACGAGCAGAAGCGCCGGTCTTGATGGCGGACCCATTTGTTTTCCCTGCTAGCAGACGGTCATCTCCCATAAGTGGTTCCATGATCAAGGTAAGTCGCCATTCAATGTAATTCCTTTCTTTAACTCAGTTTCTGGAAGACATTCTCGGACTTTCTGGATCTAAGCCAATATCTCAGAGCTCATCGATGGCCCGACTGTAAGTCTTCCATCAGTGGAAAGTCACTAAGATCCAGGTCTGAAGACCGAAGCGAACCGGAGGCAACGCCACATGCAAGGTAAGCTATCTCTGGTATGTCGCTGTTAATGGTATTATTCCTTTCGCAACTTACACTGGCTTCTCTCAGAACCAGGGTGAATTCAAATGATACGCACTGAATTACGTCCTTCGTTTCTCTTCAACTGGTGGATATTGTTTGGTCGCTAGCGTGGTAGTGTCAAGGGCTCAATTCCCTATATCCAAATATGTTGCTAGATATTTCGTATTTTTTCAAACACCCATGTTTGCCAGTACATTTGATCTCGCTCCATCCCCAGGTTTAAGATCGGCTGAAGAGAACAAACATGCGTACTCATTCCTCCTCTCATTTGCGACCTGGATTGCCTCTGAGGAATAGAAAGGCCATACGGCACGCCAAGCGTGAGCTGAGAACGGGGCGTGTTTGGAACCCTTTGGAGCTAGCGCTAAGTGGATCGTTGGCCAGCTTGCCTATTCTCGTTCGCAAGAAGCCTGCTGTACCTGATGCTGGGATTCCTGTCAAGATACCGACGTGGGTGTATCAAGCTGAGATTAAGCCGACATGGTTGGGCCACGCATCCAGCGGCAGTTCCTCACTTCGCTAGGGAGAAGCGCAAGGGTACTTTTAGATGCAGAGGCTGATTCTCATTCAGCCGGTCTTTCGGTCCAGTACATCATCACCATCAGCCGTTCACATTCCCTCATACACCATACACATGCTCTTTGCACGGACACGCGCACCACACATCATCGCTCCGCTAGGCAACAGGAATAATCGCAACCGATGCAGATATGGATATACGCCCAATTGATTTGTTCAACGCCCGGCGTGTGTAGATACCCGTAACATCCTTCAAGTCAACATGTACTGTATGGTGGTAAGTACCCCCGCCCATCATTCCAACGGTCGGGACTGTTAAATGAGTCCCAGATGAGGGAGTACTTTGTTGGTGATACACCGACAAAGATGGAGAAGAAGAAAGACCGATGTGCCGGACTTCCAAAGAGATCGGAGAGTAGTTTGACGGATTCAATCTGGCGACAGGTATGTGCCGTGCTGGTTTGTATTTCTTCGGCTCATTTCCTTCCAGTGCGTATGTCCTGAAGGTGGGCCATGTCGACTATGCATTTTGCGCGCCATCTTGGACTTGGAGGATGTCAAGGAGAAAAAGGGAGTCGTTTATACATTGGTGGTTAGTCGTCTTTCATGTCTTCTGGTCGAGTCTCTAATTCTTTCAAGAATGTGAATTCTGATGATGGAGGCGATTACGGACAGTGAATTTCTTCTCAGCGATGTGAGTAAGCTCATATAATCCCTTACGGTATGATTTTCGGTCTTGGCAATACTTTTGGATAGGATTCATGTGGACACAAAAAAAGGAAGTCCGCTTTGGCTTTATTCGAATATAGGGAATTGAACCCTTTACCAACAACTGCTAGTGATTACACCAGATTCGAGATAGGCGTCCAAGATGAAGAGACTCCACTCTCTGGGTAACCTGCTTGTAAATATGAGTGCTAACTTGGTGGGCGCTTGTGATGCTTCGGTTTTACTCATTTGCTGGTCCTAGAGTCTCGAGACGAGATGAATATTGTTCCCGCCAAGAAAAAAGCAGTTACAAGGTAACATTACCACAATAATAAGCACGCGGGGAATTGAACCCTAGTGTTCGATGTGAAACACTCGCAGTTATACTAGATTCGGGTGCAGAATAGCCTAGTAATCTTGAAACAACACCGGATGTCCAGTTTCATTCATTCCTATGTACGTTCACACGACAGGGGCGATTTGTACATTGAGATACCTTGCAAAGAGTCAGAATCCTCGCAGTGCTATGATTTGAATATGAGGAATAGAACCCCTCATGCTAGCGATTCGACTTGTGGTTCCTCGAAGGAACAGCTCATCTCATGTGCGAGCTGCATAATCTTGGCCGCAACTCCAAGGGACACTTAAAAAGGTAAGCAAAAACGTCTAGGGATGAACAACTTTGCGGCTCTGGAAACGGAAAACCTGTTCTATCTCAGGATGAATCGTTTCTAGAGAGCAGGGTAGTCTTTGCTTTATAGCTACGAGATAAATTGTTAGACTGGTTCGTGTGGCACGAATTCGTACCCTTAGCCCTAGTAGTGAATTGAACTCCAAGTGTCTATCAAGCTGTTAGACTGGGCATAGGCTACTCGCTGTCAAGGGAATGAACGTAGAGCAAAAAAGGGACATTGGGTATAGGTTTCTTTGCCTCAATGTAGAGCGGTTTACTTATTTGCGTCGATTAGAGTAAAGGATATTGATATGAGAAGCTGTAAGCATGAAAAAGCTCAGCAAGCATATTATGAATACCTTAAGGAATCGAACCCTAGGCATCTGAATCGCCGTTACACCAGACTAATGGTATAAGCCGCTAGAACACATTGACTATAGCTTTGTCGTTTCGTGACTTGGATTGCGAGGCGGATACTACTTCTCTGAGGTCGAGTGACAGTGGTTGATTCCTCCGGGAAAAAGAATTGTGCCTAGAAATTCTTACCCAGGGAATTGAACCCTGGATTTCGAGAAGTAGCACTCGTTGTTGCACTACAGGATGTCGATCCGGTTAGGATTCATGGGTTCGTTCCATTTGTAAAGGATGTTTCTATGGCATTGCTTGAAAAAGGCCAAAACCCTGCAGCTGAATTCGAAGAACAAGATTATAGCTGGAAAGAACGAGTGTTATGCATGTATCGGATATGCTGCTCGTTTTATTTGTGAGCTAGGTAAGGAGCGTGAACGTGTGTGGTTGAAAATGGGAAGAATGCTACTTGCATATAGGGAATTGAACCCCCCTGCGAGCTAAGTTGCGGGTAACAATAAAACCTGTGCCTTCTTCTGGGTTCAGTATGATATTGCGAGGCGACTTGTTTCCCCTAACGGAATGTACGAGTATCGCACATGCCCCAAACTGGAGCCGGATGTCCATCGGCGAGAAGGAAAAAGCAGAAGTGATGAGGTCAATGATGTCAGACAGAGGGATTTGAACCCATAGCGAGGTGCTAACCGTTTTGCGATATCCGACTTGTAACAGAATACTTATGTATGCATTCTATGCAGGCTGGGAGAAGCGGATCATGTACGAAGCTCGGATGCAATGAATTGGTATCGAACATAATGTTGTACATTTACCTGATGCTCAGTTTAAAAAATGGTCGGTAGACAGTAGACCATACATTATGAAGACGGTTCTTTTACTAGACTCCGATATCCCATTGGGATCGACAATGGGGGTCGAAGTGTTCAGATGTATAGTGCAACACCAGGAGGGTTGGGAACTAACAAGTAACTAGTGATTGAAGGATACTGCGTCTGCTTGAAACCTCGCAGACCCAGCTACTTTCTCATGGGACTACTCAATAGCATACTTGTGAACGTGACTCCATCCGGAGGGATTATGAGGCGTTGATGACTCGCCAGTCGACGCCGATGACCTAAATAATATGCTGGGAGTTTAGAAGAAGAACACATCAGAAGGAGCCGGCATCACGGCAGACTGATGGGTGTACGTCATCGTTGCCCGCATACCCACCATGAACCAGGGCATGAATCGGCACGTAGGTCATTCCTTTCTATAACGACAACTCGAATACTGAGAAGCACTTTGTCTACAGCTATGCTTTCAACCGCCGCCATCTGTGTCGCTGACGAGGACAAGAAAGAGGAAGCGGGTCGCTCAGACATCATCGGACAAGCCAGTATGGTTCAATCCATGACCGAGTTGGAGGACGAACGGGTCGATGGATGTGCTCAGTATGGTGTAGTTGTATTTCATTGCTAATTGTTTGATAGCTCACCTAAGTCACGTCCCACAGTCCCACCTTCCTGAAAGTCGGAACGACTGGGATTCCTGTCAAGACGCTGATGTAGTTGGACCACGCGTGTTTGCCTCATCGAGCTTCTGTTTGTGATTTCGCTAGGAAGAGGCGCGAGGGTGCCGTTCGGCCATCCTCAGTGCTCGATGCTCGCCTAGCCAGTCTTTTTGTCCGAAGAAGTACACCGAGCCCCCGTGCAAGATCGAAGATATACCAGACACGGATGCGGTAGTCATCTCAATGAGAAGCTCATTATCAAACTCGGCCATGGCTTATGCCGTTGTTAGCGTAATCGTTCTCACCAGTACGCGTCACCATTCACCATCCTCAGTGCCGTCGCCTGCTAATCTTTCTTAGCCTAGACAACGACAGGTTAACCTCGCTATTCAAGCGAGTGCTTCAGTGGGTTTGGCTTGGCGAGGATTCCTATCGGGTACTTTTAGTTCTCATCTGCGTCTCTTTCCCTCATGTCCTTCCAGTGCGTACGAGCCGAGATGGTTCATGTCCACCATACATTGTTCGCCGCAGGATAGTGTCCGCAGATTCAAGGATATCAAGGCAAAAATGCCGTTGCGATGCATCGGGGGTGAGCCGTCTTTTATGCCTTTCTCTTGCGGGTCTAATTCTTTCCAGGACATGCATTCTAAAGACAGAAGAGATCATGGAGTCACCAAAGAGGCTGGCTGAAGAGTGCAAGAAGATTGGTATCAACGACCGCGACTTTCTCGTCAGTGATATCGGCGAGACGAAATACTTCTAGCACTCGATTTGATATTAGACATATTCCGATATCAATGGAAGGCGGATGGACCATCCAACGTAACGCTTACTTCGCATCAGTTATCTCAGTGCGAGTCATACATACTTAATGTCAAACCGTCAACTTCCGCAAAAAACCAAGTACTTTGCATTCCCACTTGTGTAATTCAGATGCAGGGAATTAAAACCCAGGCGGACGTGGTATTACTCACCGTTGCACCACCTCCCTGATAAGATGGTGTTCGTGCTAGAGGTTGGCCAGCGACAACTTCTGACACAAGAGCTGCTCAGATTTGTATTCCGATAGCACTACTGATCGCACCAAGTATATTTGGTATAGAATGACCATCACGAATCTACTAGATGAAGGGAGCAAACACGATGGAATCTGCGGCGTGCCTACAGTATGAGTAGCTTGATCGTGGGCAGCGCGCGCTTGATTGAATATAGAGAATTGAGCCTTCTCGGTGTTCCTACTGAAGATAAAAATTCGGAATTAGAGCCACCCGCAGGCTTGAACGCCCGTCGAAAAGGATGATCCGCAGGTCACAAGTAGTTCAGATACAGGGAATTGAACCCGTGATAGCAATAGCCATTACACCACCTCCGAATGAGGAAACAAAGATGAATATGAATTCTAGTACGAATCTTCCTCAGCCGCAGAACTCCTCCCGTCTCAGTTTCCTGTGACAAGGACAATAAGCAAGGAGACGCCCACCCCAGATTAGGAGTGCGTTGATGCGTCTATATGCATTGTTTTCGCCAAGACGAAACATTTAAGCCTACCGGGTGAGTGTGAAAGGGATTTATCCAACACAGAGCCGGCCGTCAAAAACGATGGATATTTGTCGCTTGGAGATATACGGCAAGGTCATAAACGAGAGGAAGTGCAAGAAAACAGTATCAAGTTCACTATTAAGTACGCGGGGAATCGAACCCCAGGTCTCGATGTGTGGCATAGCACTGGCCGTTGAACTAGATCTGGATGGAAACAACAGGGTTCGTTCATTCCTATGTCGACGTTTATGCATCGGCGGGTGTTTGAAGGAAGCCGAGCGAGAAAGAGGAACAAAACCGTCAGATCAGAGTGGCGGGCTAACCGTTAGAAACACACCCAGCGCGTGGTCTCAGGAAACTGTACTGGGTCGGACAGCCTGTTCCATCTCGTGATGACTAGCAGGATGATCTTCGCTTTATCCGGTGCGGGTGCATAAAACTTCACGGCAACTTGTCAATTATTCGCATCCTAGAGAATTAAACCCCAGGTGTACAACCAGTCGGTCGACCATATCCGATAGGGTGTAAGTCAACATGAACCTATGTCAATAAAAGATAGGCTCCTTGTTTCGATGCGGAGCGGTCACCTATCTGCTTCACTGAGGTCGACTAACCTGAAAGTATTAAAAAAAGTCGACTTAATAGATATCATAAATACCTTAGGGAATCGAACCCCAGGTATCCGGCTCGCCATTAAACGGAATAAGCCACTGGAGCATGCATTCAAGCACAAGGGGATGGCTTCGTAGCTTCATTTCTGAGGCGGTTACTTGTTTTTCCTTTTCCGAGGTCAAGTAGGAGCGGCTGTTAGGCAAGGCCTTTTGGAAACAGAAGCCACGAGACCAAAATAGATTGCTCTTGAAACAGAGTACCCTTCAGAAATTCGTACTCAGGGAATTGAACCCCAGGGTACGATGTGTAACACTCACCATACCGTAGAACCAGAACAGCCTTGCTGACTAGTAATTGTGGTCCGTGTTGGGTTCGTGTGTCCTTGTGATTCGGAATGATTAATGTCATGTCTTTCATTTGATGTGCATACATTTTACGGGTATGCGAGCGTGGGGGGGAATTGGATACCCTGGAGCTGAATTCGAATATGGGGAATAGGATTCCTCACTAGAGCGCATCTTCAATCACAAGATGGCAGCTAAAGAGAAGTCGTGAGAAAAAACTATAACTATTAGCCTCGGATCAGCTGCTCGTTTCATTTGTGGAGCCGGGTTGGGTGCGGGAACGAGGGCGGTTGAAAAACAACGCATTTCATTCGAACTAACTTGGATGTAGGGAATCGAACCCTCGACTCCCCCGCTTCCGCCAGTAACCCGGTAGCGATTGGATGATATCCACTAGTTGAAGGAAAAGAAATAGGATAAACAATAAGGCGAGGCATAACAATAAAACATTACTATTTTGATGAGATCAAGAGTAATGCAAGAAAAAATTTAAAATAGAGCTGGATGTCGATCCATAAAAAACAGCAAATCTACATTCGAAGGTCGGGTAGAAGGAATTGAACCCAGAGCGGTGTGATAACCGTTACACGATATCCGACTTGGAATAGAATACTCACTACTGAAACTGGTACTCCTTCGTAGTGTAGAACAGGAGCAGTTGGTCCGCAGCCTGCCAAACCAAGTTGGATACAAATATGCCGTAAAGAGAGCCCGGTATGAAGATGTAACCAGCGCAATTTTTAAAATAGCTGTAGCAGGATAGAAAGAAATCCGGTCGTACGGAATGGACCATTGAATGGTAGCCCTGAAACATGTCCTGAAAGCTATTGGATGGTATAGATAAAAGAAATGAAGACGACGGTACTTTAGGTAAAGATCATACTTGTCGTAAGCAAATGTTCACTGCGATACCTGGATAATAGAGAGAGGGTTACTGCGTAGTTAGACAGTTGCAAGACCAGAATTTACTATTGTGGAGAAACCATACCATACCCGCTCGGGGAGTCAATTGAGGCAAACGGAAGGCAAAGCAACGGAAAGCGAATGCTTGAGAAAGCGCAAGTCGAGGAAGAGCCGCGGCAGAACCTTGTCATTTTCGGACGCGTCATCTGATGGATGTACGTCATCGTCGCCAGGGCACTTGCGCACGCCCACCATGAACCAGGGCATGAATCGGTACGTATGCTGTTCCATTCTATAAGAACAGCTCGAAGACTGAGCACCGCTTTATCTACAGATATATTTTCTACCACCACCATCCGTGCCGTTGATGAGGAGGGGGGAGGGAAAGGACCTTGCCCACTGCATTGAACCTCTGACAACCTCTTCGGGCCGAGAAACTGAGTAGGCGCGCATTTATCGCTGAACAAGGTATAGCAAGACCATGCAGTCGTTATCCCGGTGAGCAGCTCATTCTTGAATGTTGCTGTGGCTAATACTGTTGCTTCAGCTCCGTCGCCTGCTTGCGCTCATCTTTCATAGCCTAGACACATGTACTCTAAGCATGCTCTTCAAACGGTCCACCCGCCCCATATATCCGCTCTACTCGGAAACGAAGGCTAGTTCGAGCCGACCATGAGGTCATGCACATATACTCGACTGATGAAACGCCCGACGCGTGGAGATACATAAATTCTTGTAACGTCCTTCAAGCCAACTTGTCCCCTCGCGCAGAACTTTGCCGGTCTAGTGCATAGCAGTCGAGATGGCACATGTAGACTGCACATGGCGCGCCCCGTGATAGCGTGCGCATCTTCAAGGATATCTGCCTGTCGTTATTCATTGAGGGTCAGCCGTCCTTTATGCTTTTTTCCGCTACGCTTAAGAACATCTAGGACCTGAATCCTAACGACGGAATAGGTAGACTCGCTGAAGAGTGCAAGAATATCGGTAGACGAGGGCGACTTTCATATCAACGATATCGGCGAGACAAATTTCTTTGAATTTCTTTGTTCTTCACTGAATATTAAGCACGAACCGGTTGTCTATTCCAGTCATCTCGTATCAGCTATTTTTTCACACCATTCTGAAATGAAGCGCCGTCCATCTCGGCCCCCCTCAAAAAAAAGGTATTGCTTCAATAAGCGAAAACGCGAACATTCGTAACCCAGGGAATTGAACCCCGGTATCCTGCATGAATATTTGCCGTTCGACCTAGTCCGAATAGCTGACGAGGACGGACCGGCAGATAAAATGGCATAACACTGTATTAGTTACGCTCTCAGTAGCCAATTTCTGCTCTATTCCATTGCCGTCTTCTTCATGGTTTTGAATCTGAAGCCGTGCAGGGACTGAGGATAAAAAGCATTGACCACAAGCACGAACCCACTCAGACTGGTGGAATCGAACCACGGCGAAGTCCCCGCTAACTCCTGAGCTATTTCTGGTCTGCAAACCGGGGGCGACATCCTAAGATCCTCGGAGTCTCGCCTCATCCAAAAAATTGCATACGCCGACCGTCAAAAAGGTCTTGTTGAGCGTAGAAACGGATTTGTAACCTAGGGATTTGGGCCCCAGCGTCCTTCCGTGGATCTTGGAAGGCTCTCTGTAGCACGTTAGACCACATTGTGTTGTTGTCAACGCTCTCGGTGCGTGGAAACCGCTCTGTACCGCAGCATGTAGTAATGAGATGAGATGGCTTGGATAATCGGAATGCGCACAGTAATGAACAATCGTAAGTACCAAAGCCGTCGATAGGAATTCAAGTGCGGATCAACATAATGACATTGGGAAGTACAGAAATTCTTGACTATTCATATTTCATATGTTGTTCGCTAACAAGCTCACTGTACTGAAAGCTAATTCGGGAGTCAGGACAATGCATTTATCGACGCCAAAAAATACAGTCACGAATGTTGCTCAAAACACCTGATGTGCCCAAAGACTTGACAAGGTTGCTGATTGACGCGGAGCTCAGGTTACCGTTCAGCCTGATGAAGTACGCGACGAGACCGGAGACGTAGAGGTTGCTATATTATGAAGAGAAGATCATATTGCCAGTCAATCTCTGAGGCTGAGCACTCGCCATGCTGGTTCCACTGATGTTATTCATACAGGTGGTTCCTCTGATCCAAGAGTTCGTGATATATTGTCTGGGTGCAGAAGTTTTAGTAGAGAGCGAAAGTAGGTGAACTTTACCTTACCTGTAATTAGAAAAGGATGCACGAGCACCAGCAATAGTAGTAGCCCCAACGGTGATAGCGGCTGCAACACGAGCAGGATTGGTGCCTGATGCCTTTGTGTTATCTACATCAAAAGTGATCAGAATAATTCGAACATAATGAAAATACTCATTGTTCCCTGCTGCGACGACAACGTGGATACCGGCATTAATCACCCGTGAAAATATGATGCAATCAAAATGGTAGAAGAGATCGATCTACGCACTGCGATGATACCGTTGTCAAATGTGGTAGAGGCGGAGCCATCGAGAGAAGGAGAACCAATAGATGGTTTACCGGAGGCTTTTGTAACTGTGTTTAGTTTTTGAATTCATGAAAGAATTAAAAGAAGCACGAATGTACAGCATCAAAAACCCGTTTCAAGCCGGCAAGGATATCGGACATGTCGCCCGAACCGGAGTCGTCGAGCACCTTGACAGTGATACGGTGGACACCTTATGTTAAGTCAGCAAATGGGAGAATAATACAACGAGAAAGAAACGACCTTAGTGACACCATATTGGATTCCACCGATAGTTTCACTCGAGTCATGGTTTAGTTTGACGATAAAACACTGTCAAGAAAGGAACCTACGCGATATGGGTACCGTGGGCATTTCCGTCAGCGTTGCTGTAGTGCGATTAATGACTGATAGGAAAAAAGTAAACGGGACAGACCCATAGCCACCGAAGGTTGTTTCCCAGGACGCGCGACCGCCAAAGAACGACTGGAACTCAGTGAGAAATTTGTAGCCATTGTTCTTAATCTATTCTTACGTGCGCAGTCTTGGGGTCATGATGAATAAGGATGAACTCTTTCTTCGGCCGACGTGATACTCACTGGTATCAGAAACGGAGATATCAAACGCCGGAACAACCAGAAGAGTCGCAGTTATACCTGTAGGTCAAGGCGCTGGTGGGGAAGCGATTAGCCAGTGAAAAGATAATAGAATAGCAAAATCTCTAAGAGGTATCGGAGCTACCGAGAGCGGCTCTTTGGGAAATCCTAGCAAGACCCCAAGGATCATTCGTCCCGTTGATCGGCGAGGGAGCTGGCCAGCAAAATCTCATTCTGAGATGGCAAACTGGATCGTGGTGACAGAAACAATAACATCCTGCGCGATGGACTCTGGTAAGAAGTAATGAGCAACGGTGACTCATGGAAGAAGGCCTAGGATTGAGAGACCTACCGACATCTAAGGGAAATGCGGTTCAGCGTTGGATCGT
This sequence comes from Armillaria borealis, assembly GCA_030435635.1. Classification (NCBI taxonomy): domain Eukaryota; kingdom Fungi; phylum Basidiomycota; class Agaricomycetes; order Agaricales; family Physalacriaceae; genus Armillaria; species Armillaria borealis. Next base: position 85,251 of record JAUEPT010000107.1, read on the forward strand.
GATAGGAAACATAATAAAGCTTACCGGGATTAGCCGAATTGCTGTTGAGATCATTGTCGTCAAGGATACCTGATGAAATGCTGCAAGTAAATACGAAAGCGGAAATAAATACTGTACCAGCAATGTTGGAGGTACGTCAACGCACATGGACTAAGGGAAGTGTGATATTACCTTCTAGTCGGACGGCGTGGATGGTAGTGAGTATCTTTCGCTGCGCGGACAAGAGCGCCATAAACCGGGGCTGATTTCAAGCTATGAATGAGGAGAGATAACCGTTACGCCAAAGTATGATCGCACGCAGGTCCTGACCAGACAAAGTGTCTAGAACGAAGATTTCTACTTCTCAGAATCAAGACAAAAACCATACATTGTTCGACTCTGAACGCCGTTCGCATAAAGCCTGTCTTGCACATAAACAACCGCTCAGAGCGTCAATCACTTACCCTGGAGAGTATGACATCTTGCACGGTCCCTGATTTTGATGTCAGGTGAATAAGGTAGAGCCAAAAATAAAGACGTACGCATTGTCGCACAGATGCTGGGCAGGGCCTGTTCCGTTTCTGCGGACTCCGGGAAAATACATTTCAAGGAGCAGAACAACGAAGAAACATCCTATTGGTGAATGCTAGCGCGCCAAACAGATGAAAATGCTAGAAACATGCCAACGATGGATAAGACGGTGATATATTTTCCAAAGACTTTGAGACTATTTGCTTTTTGCCAGATTCTAACGAGATGCACGAATAATTAGAGACGAGAATTGCTAGATGCTGAAGAGAACGAGGAAATTCAGCATGTAGGTGCGTCCTCGCTGTGGCGAGGATTGTGCAAGGACCGGTTGTTGACGAAAATTGTCGCTTTAGGGTCACGTAATCTCGGACGGACCTTTCCCGATCATTTTGTGTCCCGTTATGTTACAGGATACGGGTGATGTGGTGTTATCCTTACTGTACTTCCCGTTCGCTACACACGTTCCAACACCCTGAACTCCCTCATCGAATTTCTTGGCCTCCAGCAACGCAACCACTTTCACGAATCTGCGGAACAACCTTTCCAAGCCATGGTGACAAGGAAGAAAAGCAATACGAGCTGTGCATTTCTACAGAGTGACGCCGAGGAGGAGCTGCTATGGAGAATTGCCGTAAGTGAATCAAAAGATTGAGTTTATAACCTAAGTCTCATGGGCATGCACAGTTCAATCAATCAGTAATAGCACCCGTATGCATGATTGACGTCCAGACTGGTGAGCTAGCTCTTGCCCGTGTAGTTTCCAGGAGGCTCATCTTTCATCTCGTATTGTCTACAGCGCTTGTCATACGTGGGCAGAACATAAAGGCGAGGTCCTGGTGATGTGATTGGGACAATACATAGTAGCCTTGTCGAGTTGCCGTTAACACTCTGGGTATGTTGGGCTACCGAAGGAGAGAGAAAGAAGGTGTATTTCATTTGTGATACCAGATATCGGTCTGTGAAGTATGGGGAGGATAAGGATGGAGGATGAGGGATCGGTGTGCCCGGTGTTTCAAGGAGATCTGCGATACGTTTCGTAGATCCAACATAGTGATTGTTCCTATCAGTAAAAAGGCGATAGCTAATAAGCTGTAAATTGCGGGTGAGACGACTTTCATTTCATATCTCCCCAAGCACAATTTGCACCCAGATCATCGGATTTTGGTGCCCTCTGAAGACATTATGGAGTGGCCAAAGAGTTTGGCTGAATACTGTAAAGAAGATTGCTCTTGCCGACGGTGAATTCTTTCTTGGTGATGTCAGCGACAGGAAATACTTATGGAGCTGGCAAAACGCCTTCATTTTTGTTCCTGTGTCAGAGTTCAGGTACCTGTGGATGCTGATTCGCCTGCTGCGAGGGCTTAGATCCTGCAAGACGATGCAATTGTGACTGTCAAGAGACTGAGTCACATTCCTTGTAATTGTTGTAGGTAATCTCGACATTTGCTTCTCTTCTTTTCTCATGCGTCTTACTATTCTTCCTAATCTTATATTCAGAAATAACACGCACATTCATATCAAGTAGGTTTTAAAAGCGAGTGATCCTGGTGTAAACTAATGCATTTAATAAAGGACTCGAGTCGCATGGTGTCTCCCCTCTCGAGAGTGAATTCATGAATCCACTGTACTCTCTTACTATGTGTGCTCGACATCCAATGCCCCAAATCTTACTCGGCTCCCCGTGGTGGGTATGGCGCTTATGTTTCTCAGCGCTAAGTGTACAATTGTTTGAACCCGCAATGGACTAAGTTCCCCTACCAATCATGCCGACATACCGCTGACCATTTTACAGCTTAGTGCGACCAAGGTTCGTATCCTAGTCCGGGTGAGAACGCAATACCTTGCTTGTAACACGGATAGCATGCAATATACAATAGGGCGATCAAGTGCTGGGTTCCATTTAACATGTCTCAGCATGTTCTTGTTGTGATTCTGCTGGAAAGCTCTAGAAGGAGTAATCCGGCATCGTGCCGAGAGTCGCTGAGTAAGCGCGAGAGGACAAGAACATTGTAGTACATTCTAGATATGATAGCAAAGTAGTATAAATACAAGCTCTGTAGGAGCAGTAGAATACAAGTTCATTTACATCTGGCTTTACCAGCCTGGAGTCTACCCTGCGCAACACCTAGGATTCCAACAGTTCTTTATTCCTCGTACAGCCTCACCAAGATCTCGTGAGATTTATCGGTTACAATGTAAGCGCCTGACAGAACATGTTCAAATGTAGGCAGCTGCGGATGGATTACAATGCGTTTACAGACCTATAAAATCATGCCTTAGCTATTGACCATCTTAAACTCTTCATAGCACATTCTCATTATTCCGAACTATGTCTTCTCTAGAGCAAACAACTAGTCATCGAAGGCCGTTCAGGGTTTTCTGCTGCTTCGTCACGACTCTGTCATTTGTCATCATAGTCCCAACTTTATGTGTTGCTCTTGGGATTAGATTGCCCCCTGGAGGGGAGTTGTCTTATACCAGAAACGTTCAGGATGTAATGAACACGGATAGAAGGGTAAGGCTGCTCCCTTGATCAGGGATTATCCACAACTCATTCTACTGAAAGATTTCTCTACGCGCTAACCTTATCTCAGCCGATATCCCCAAGACCACCATGATGACTGTGGAGTGGTACATCGACGATGATAACTGTGATCACAATTGTACAGAAGTCGACATTTTCTTTGATGCGTGAGTCGTTTTGTATATAACTCTTCAAGACAAGAATATACCAATGATGTCTCTACATAAATCTATCTCCGTCAGACAGTCAGGATCACGGTCCGTCCAACAGCAACATGCCAAACACGCCCATGTTCGTTTGGAATGCAATGAATTCACTTATGGGTCCACATGAATACGATCCCCGGAACAACTTTCCTATATTCCGCACCAACCTCATCATCTTGGAGTCCGGCCATGCAAGTCTGGTCTATTATCCCTTTGATAGGCACGTTATCCGCTTTGTGACCTTTTCCTGATCAGATGTAACTTACCCCCGATGTGCCAGTTATAACGCCCAAATATTCGCATTTGCCCAAGACAGATTAACGAACGAGTCGGTTTCGTTAGTTCTTACCTCTGCCTCTGCCCTTTTTTCGTGCGCTTCGTTCAGCTTTCTTTACCGCCATATATAACCTCTTTCAGTGGCCTGAAGATCACAGCTGACGTTGAGAGTGAAGACCCCGCTTACTTGGAGGATGTGAAACCTGGAAACAGAGTCATTGACGTAATTGTGACCATCCGACGCAGCACCCTTGTTATCGTGTATTGTCTCGTTATCACTCTTACAATATGTTTGTCGCCTTTTCCATCTTCCTATAGACGTATTGACTGATACAAATGTATGGATAGGGCTTGTTACTCTGATGATCTGCTGCATCATGATTGCGACCGTAATGTTTGGCTTCCGACAGCGGAATGAGATCGTTGTAGTCCCAGTGGCGACTCTGTTCGCCTTTACCCAACTTCGTTCTTTGATGCCGGGAGCGCCCGGTGGTTTCGGTGCGTTATTTCAATTTCTGTACTGGATTTTAACTGAAGTGTCAACTCGTCCAGGCGATATGCCTCGGCATGTACTGCTTGATATGGATCACAAACGGTTGTTTGACTTCTTTCTTATGCAGATTTTGCTGGACTACTTCCATGCCTTGTCCTTCTATCGATTTCCGTAGGTGCATTACATCACTCTGGTCCAAACTCTTACGTTCATTCACCGATATAGGCTGTAACTATGGTTGGTATCTACTTATTTGTCAACCCAGATGACCCAGCTCGTAGACCCTTCACTATAGGGGACATAGGTGCGGCTCTTATCAATATTCAGAAGGAATGACGGTCAATGTCTTTCGCAGGGTATATGCTACGTTATTATATGCTGCGCACCTCAGCGATGCCGATGGATATGGCATGAAAAGAAGTTGGTGTGGACTATATACCTCAGAGGATTATAAAGTCTTTAGAATCGTTAGACAAGGAAGCGAACGATTGAATGTGCTTTGTGATAGATTATAAGAACCTGATTTCTGATGGATATTGAGTTGATCTATCACTATTACGAGTTGGGTTGTTGGGTTGTGGTCCGGGAGTTTGCGTATTGGACACGGTGGGGGCTTCAAATAAGGCATGATGCATCTTTAAGCATGATTCGAATATAGGGAATAGAACCCCCGCAAGGCTCAGGCGCTTGCTTATTTGCATCTCCGCAGTACACAGGATAGTCGGAGCAGCGGTGAACGTGAACAAATATACATAGGGAGAATTGAAAGACATTCTTCAAGGCCGAAAGCTTTCCTCACTTCGCTTCATCGGGGATCAGAAGCAAGAAAAATAGATAAAATTCAGACACATACCATCTTCTATCGGTTTGGACAACTTGGATCCAACCCTTGCTGCTGATATTATTGATGAAGTGGAACATTGGCTGGGAATTCCTTGACAGTTGTTCCGCATACCGCGAAGTACAGAGACTATGTCCAGGATCTTCGAAGCTTTGAACATTACTATAGCATCGGTATATCAGGTATCTTGTACGCTGTTCACGTCCCTACAGCCAAAAGGACGTCAGAATGCGAGAAGAAAGAAATTCGATATGCTTCCTAACGACGCAGGTATCATTACCTCCAATGTTCAGAAATTCGGGATTGAAAACCCGATATGACAACCAAAAACGTTCGATTTATTTTCGTGGCGTTGACCTGTAGCCATCCCTTGCCACTGCGTTGCCGAATCCTGCTACCACATCAAATCAGATCAGGTGCTCGTAAACGAGACTAAGAAAGGCAGTTAACACTTAAATATAGTATTTATGATATCTAAAAAGTATTCAGTATTATTACAAGATAATAAAGTGGATGGATTGCACACGGCGTGCTTACTGTTCGAAGATGACTGGAGAAGGGTGTTACAATTAAGGCTAACGCACACGAGGCAATGTCTCTATAAAGGATCGCAGGCAGATCAGGGTCCAAGGAGGTGACATACAAGTGACATCATCCTGGAATTTGAGAGAGTACTCGGGTCGTGGGACGTCTAGTGGGCTGTTCGCAGCGGTAATGACCTCTAAAGTCGAATTAACGTTCTTTTCTGCCAGAGATAAGAAAAATGAACATTTAAATAACTGGGACAAACGATCAAACTAGAGCTCAAGCAATGTTACGAGTCTGCAAGGCGACGCTGGAACGCCAGGATACGGTTGATCGGGTGAATTAGCGGTAATGATCTGAACTGAATGGAAGCGAGACTGATGATATATCTATCTGACGACTTTATGACGCGGATAGAATGGAGAATTACAGTCGGGAAGTGGTGGTGGTAGAAGGTGGTGGGTCATATCGGAATTTGCCGGACACGTGCCACGCGTACGTTCATCTTAGTTCACTCCCGTCTCGTCTTCGTGTTATTCTCTGTATCGGGACCCCACCGTGATCGGATATCGCTGACGCGGCATTCCATCTTGCCACCGTCATCATGTTTTCGCCTTGCCCACTCGTTCTTCCCAATTACAACACATCAATTTCTATGCAATCTTACATCTGGTACGTACCTTTCCACTTGTCTATCGTTGCTGATGTATTCTTTTGCGCAGGCCCCATCTACAGGCAATACTCGCAGTATCAGAATGTACAACGTCTGGAACAGTAGGCTGGGTACGTGATGAAGAAGACCACTTTGCGATGAGGTGAGTCTGCCATTACATTGGCACCGAGTTCTCCTCGCTAACATATCTTTATTCGTGTAGACGCCAGTGAGAGTTTTCTCCGGGAACTATGTGTTTCAAATTGGCGATGTTGTAAGTAGAGTGTACTTGGGACCAGACACCGCTTTGAAACGAGGTGGAATTTATCCCTCTCCGTTCGTAGATTGATCCAACTGGCTCCATTACAGGCCTCTGCCTTGGGGTTTCCATCTGATGATACGGACCAGGAAACATTGGTAAAGCCCTCGTGAGTGTCGTACTGCTCTCAACATTGCGCCAAGATGGCGGATGACTATTCTACGAGCAAGGGTGGGCGATCTTACACTCCTTTGTCTGTTTTTATGCCCTGATCGGCTCCAGATTCTTTCTCAACTTGGCAACCACCCCAGAGAGAAGATGCATTGCTGAAGATCTCGTGAAGGCCGTGCCACTGTTAATATTCGTCGTCTCGCGAGACAAGGTCAGTGATCTCACGTTTCTTTCTTTGTTCCATACCCTAATTTCCTCCGGTGTCCTTCTAAGGTAACCAGCTACCCCAGCGAGACCTCACCTTCACCTCATCTTCATCAGGTACTCATCAAGATTTTCAATATTGCCCTGAGACGACGAATTGTCGTCCCGGGAGTAAGGGTGAGTGATTTTACATTCTGACATCGTTCCATACAATGTTCCCTTTCCCAAGACAGAAGTCACTGCAGCAATACGATACTTTGATCAAACCATCGTGGACATTGTACCATCGACAATATTTCCTCGACACAATCCGCTGACGAAGGTGAGTGTGCTTATGATTCTGCTGTCGCTACGTACACTCATATCTTCCAGTTTCTTTCCAAATCCCACATTGAGCTTTCCTGGCCTCAACATTGCGCTGAGACGACATATCTTGGTCCCGCGAGCAAGGGTGAGTGATCTTGGGTGCTTAGCATTGTTCCGTCCACTGATTTCTGAAGTGCAGGCAATTCTGCGATCCTTTAGACCTTTGAAATTCCAGGTCCGAATATCCAAACGTTTTGTTCACTTCCAAGACCAGCTTGGAAACGGGAAGTGTGCATGGTGACCACTATGCTGTTTTCTTCATGTCGTAACTCTGAAACAGGATCGGTTTCTGCCGTTTTACGCATTTTCAACGTTTAGGTCTTGAACATCAACATGCGATTTCCCAAGAGCGAATCCTTTCAGAGCCAAAGGCGCCTAGGAGGGTAGGTAGCTCCTTGTGTGTAAGTTGGAATTTTCTCAAAATTACGCAGGCAGAATGATTCCTGTGGCTTTCTGATATTTGACGTGACTTTAGCACTTGTGATGGTGATATTTGCCGTTTTGGAGGATTCTATTTGGCTGATTTACAGTGTGCATAGGCCCCAGCATGGGGCGCCGAATAGACGTCGCTTATTTAAGACTTGCAGCGAGGAGTATTGACGATGTGTCATCTTTTCTTTTTTTAAATCTCCCTGTCAGCATTGTTTGGTGTAGTGGACCCGTCGAATTATGGCGTGGTACTCGTATTGTGAATGACCGTCTTGGGATTTACCTAGGAAGAGCTACTTTTTTTGTGACCCTGAAAGGAGGGGATGAGAGGGCCAAGTTCTGCGACTATGGTATGATTATGACCTCGCCTTACATGTCGCTCACAGAAATGCAAAGAGGCAGAAATAAACGACCTTGTTTAGACGTAGGATCCACATTCGAGGGCCTGTCGAGGTCCTGATGTGGGCCGCTGATGGGATCACCACGAGGTTGGTAGCGCCCAATTAGGAAGGAGCTCTCTTTTTCCGAAAACGATGACGACTCGCACATACATTCCACCACCAGTCAATGGCCGCCCAGTGTATTGGACCTCTGACAAACCAGTATGGTTCTAGAATCCATGTCCGAGCTGCAGGCCGAATCGGAAGATGGATGCGCTGGGTATGGTGGGTGTTCCTGCTCCTGGCTTTTACGGCTAATTCGAATCGTTTCATAGCTCGCCTATGCCACGTGCAACAGCCCCACCTTGTCAAAAGTCGGAATTACTGGTATTCCTGTGAGGATGCCGATGTGTGGTACGGAAGAACAACATCAAGGAGAATACTTTGAACCGATAGACCTACCCGATGGACTCGCGTGCACACTCGACTAGTGAGCTGCATGGCACATGGAGATATCCCGGTACGTCCTTCAAGTTGACTTGCACTCCCGCCCAGCACTTCACGGGTCGGGGGCGCTTACTTTACGTTTCGCTATCTCATGTTCTTCCAGTGCATAAGAGCCGAGATGGTTTATGTCGACTATACATTCCGCGCCGCAAGATAGTGTGCATATCTTCAAGGATATCTGGGTGGAGACAGAGGTCTTGACACATTGGGGTGAGTGGTCCTTTATGCGTCTCGTCCCTATGCTTATTCTGATCTAGAACGTATTGCTTCTCCCACGCCTCAGATTTAAATTCTCTTGGAATTGAAGAACCCGGCGGCAAGACGAGACCGAGGTGGTTTCTGCGAGAAAAGAGAGCTGATTCTGTTGAAATCGTAGACACAGAGAGGATCCGAGGATAATTTAAACATTTTGCCCATCACCCCCCCCCCCCCCCCCCGGTAGGACCTTCTTTAATTGTACGAACTGCGCTGATATAGACCTGCACTTGAGTGTAGCCACAGGTGGTGTATTACTTAGTCTCCCCTAGACAGACTCTTAATCTCTTGATAGGCAAGCAGTCGAGATTATATAAGGTATTACTGAGCCAGAAAACAACCAGAAAGTAGAGTTTTTTCATCGATCAATCCCCGTTGAGTTGCAGGGTCCCTGTCCGGCCACATCGCGATTAACCACTACGGTACCCATTTGGGCGCCTATCTTGTTCGGCAACGCGGCTGATACCTGATGGCGACACGTTGCAATGGTCCAAGCTTCGTCCGAGCGCCAGACTGAATTGTTTCCTTCCTACCGGTCAGCAAGACTAAAACCTCTTCGTGCAGCTGCATCTTCGTAGTAAACCGCGTCGATTATGGACACTGGTATGTGAGGTGGTGTGCCATCCGATGGTCCATATCATGACTACGCTATGACCAGGGAATTCAAGCCGCAGTTCGAAGAGATGGTCGGAAGATCTCCGAAATGATCATTCTGTACGCAAACAGGTAAGAACGTCAAAGTGGACAAAGAAGCGAAACTCAAAAGTCATACTCTTCCATAGATTACTCTGTCCGCTCTCGCCGAGATCGGCCAGGAAGAATCAAGTATCCCTGTGTTAAAGCAACGGTTGTACACTGGTAGAAAGCCAGTTATATCGTCCGCTTTGGCCAACACTCCCTGCGCGGAACTCGGTATCGATGGAGTCTTGGGGAAGCTGAACGAGATACTCGACACGTCGTACAGTATAAACACCCTCTTCAGTCGCGACGCCTTCCTGAAGCTCGTGGACACTCCGGCCCGTCAAAACTTGACGCACCTACGCTGGATTCTCGATCCTTACATCAAGGAAAACTATGACTTTGGCACAGCCTACGCTCAGTTGCGTCCTTATTGGTTTGACGTAACCTGCATGGAAAACAACCTATGCACCCGCGAAGTCGCCGACTATGATATGCGGAGAAAAGCGCTGGTCGATGACAGGATAAACAGGTGGAATGTGCCCCCACGGCGGGTCTGGGATCTGTTTGCTAATAGAGTGGTACCATACTGGGTCGCAGACAAGGATATGCCGAGCATAGACAAGCCTACGCGGGGCATACTCGAACGCCCATGGGGTATATCACATGCGTGGATGTCTGACGAGGAACGCGTGGATGTATGGACACCCATCAATGGGTACGACTGGCCTGTGCCTATTCCGAAGGACGCCAAGCTCGAGCTCATCCGGATCGAAATGCTGAACCTCGGAGCAGAATATGCGTGGTTGGATGTTCTGTGCTTGAGGCAGGCCGGCGGGCAGGGCGAACATTTGCGCGTGGAGGAATGGAAACTGGACGTGCCTACAATCGGCTGGGTGTATCGTGACACATCTGTGATGTGCTATTTCAGTGGATTGGGTCGTCCGCTTAGTCTGAAACCGGGCGACTTTGAGAGCGATCGATGTTGGTTCAATCGAGCCTGGACATTACAAGAGATCAGCGAGGAAGCGATCATTGGTGGGGACACTGGTGATAATCATATGATGGAAGAAGAGATCCGCACGAGGTTCCATGAAGAACTAGAATCCTTACAACTGATGCGAAGAGATAATTCCGTGGTCGACGTATTGCGTCAGATGCAGACGCGTGTCTCGACAAATCCCATGGATAGAGTCGCAGGCTTGGTATACCTCTTGGAATCACGATATATCCCGGTATACGATGCATCACAGTCGCAAGAGGATGCCTGGGTGGCACTCGTAGATGCCATGGCATATTGGTCTCGGACCGACTTGTTTTTCCTCTACCCTGAGCCTGGGAACGGAATGAAATATTGGCGACCGTCATGGGAGCAGATGATGATGAAGACGAATATTCGGTCGTGCAGTGGGTTAGGGTGGTTAGCGAAAGTTGGTCGGACGGAGGAGACAGATGTAGACTGGTTCGAGGGGCCCTCTATCGACTCGGGATATGTGCGAGGGTTGGAGTACGATGAAGAGGGACCTCGACAGGGAGAGTTGATTGTCAGAGATTCCAATGGGGAACGCCACACCTTCAAGATCTTTGCCGATCATCAATACCCAATACCCGACGGTTCGTATACACTCATAGGAGCTCGCGGATGGTCTAACGAAACATTTTGGGCCGTTGGGAAGCCAAGACAGGACGGGAAATTTGAAAAATTGTCGGTGTTCAATATGCAGGATTTCCAGGAGCTTTCCGTACTTGGTGTGGTACGCTGGGTAGTTCAAATGGTTCTGTGTTAAAATATCCGAAATGTAGAAAACACATCAAACAATGCTCTCTTGCGCAGGTATTTATTAATCTCGGCGGGCACTTGAGACAAAGTAACGAAACATTTAGAGAGGGATTTAACTATTGACTAGGGAATTAAACCTGACGAAAATGTCACATAGACGGAATGGAACCCAGAGAGGTGTGCTAATCTTTAAACCTTCAGGAATATACACTACAGAGCGGCGTATCCAAAGAAACTGAGTGATAGAAGCTCCACCCTTGAAGCTTGAACCGCTAACTGTACAGTCCTATTTCATTTTTTGTCTTGTTGAGGGTAGGCGTACAGGCTTCGAGATTATGATCTATCGTGCTGTGGGGCATTTTATAAATTACATACTTTGTACATAAGTACTTGTTTACTGAAGCGTTCAACTTTTCAGCTTTTCGCCTGGAGTTCTCAGTGATTATAAGCACGAAGATCATGCTTTATCCCAATTCGAAATCATTTCACTCTCAGGCTTCTCGATTGATTGAGACAGTAAACAGTTGTTCACATCTACGAAGAGATTTGTGCTCATACATTCCGATAACACCTATAATAGCAATGATCCAAAGGATCATAAGCCCCTTTTCAGACAAAGACGCTCCATTAGTACCTGCTCCAAAGGAAGATGGCAAGAAGATTGAACCCGCTCAGTGCTCACCACACCGCCAGCAATCTAATAAACAGTCCGGGTCATTGACCAACCATCAATTCATGACCTGACAATCACTAATTAAATTGCGCTTGCCCCAGACTTGAACCCTCCCATAGTTAGAGAACCTGGAAACGAGACGAGACACTCCCGCAAAAAAAGGAAAAGACTTACAAGGCAGCAATAAGCACTCGGAGAATTGAACCCCAGGGTTCGATGTAGGAACTCACCATTGTTTAAACCTTGAGAGATGTCGAACGATTAGATCAGGGGCAAAAACAGGAGGGTCGGTGGTTCGAATCCATTGATTGGCAATAGATAATCGTCCAGCTGGTTTTTTTGGACCCTCAATATCGTGAGTTGACGAAAGAAGTTCATGTCGTCGAGCGAGCTCGCCAAGAGCTAGCCGAGTTCTCTCGTTAGGGCCGGCCCGGGTCTGCCGATATCTCAAATTTCAAATTTCTGCGGACTCTCTTCTTCCTCGCATCCACAGTCAGTTCCGTGTGCCATGGTCGTCCTCAGACCACGCCTTCCCACTCTATTCGGTTAATCCGACGGCTTCCAGCATTGCGATCCTACTGATGTCAATGGAAAAGGCACCCTGAATTTGGATTTACGAGCGCTACTGATGGGACTCGGAGCGGGAGAGCTATGACTATGCATCGCGCAGGTTAGCAGCTGTCAATTTGCGGGACAGGCTTCATGCTTAAGTTTATTAGATACCAGTTCAAGAAGTACACATATCTTGTTGTCATTCCCTCCTACTTGATCCCACCTCGACGCCTGTGTGGTTCAGATCGTCCCGTTAACCGATGTGGAACTCGCCGTTTGACTGCTACACTTTGCTCCTCCCTATAAATGAGGATATACTCTGTCAGGTAAAGCTCCAACACTAAGCCTCGTCCGATACAACTAATATCCGGTCAGACCTAACCTCGTTCTCGGTTCTTGTCGCATGCGCAACGCGGGGCGCCATTTCTCCTGATTTTCGGAGTTTGCTTTCTGGCATGGAAAAGAGTATCACGCACTAGCTCTTCGCCATGCACATTCTGATCGAAGTAAGGAATCCGTTCCTTTGCTTTCTTTTTCTAACTACGTCCACGGCAGACTCTGATGTCCGTCTGTGAAGGCCATCCTGCTCCATCAAACCTTAAGCGAAACCAGGAATGCCAATCTTTATCGCATTATTGATCAGTCAAAGTACTGTCACTTCGTCTCTTTTGACAGCTCCCTACTCACAGGAGCACGATTTCCTCCTGTAGGTTTGTGATGCCTTGGTGATCCCATCTTGATGTGAGTCTACTCTTATGTGGTCATGTGTCGTAAATAGCGTTGTTTCTCATCCAGGGAAGATTTTACTCTCGTAATGTGACCATATTTTCTGTGCAACATTCGGTCTCAACGATATCACCTTCGTCCAATGATCAGCCGCTTCATCGCATTCTCAACCTCCCAGACTTCATCCTATCATACCACGTAAGTTGCTCGTCGTCTCTCAACCTTCCCATCGGTGTCTTTTGGTTCTTGCGTACGGCCTATTTGCGGGAGTATCGAGTATGGCTCCAGTCTGGCGCTTTCATCGCATCATCGGATCCGTCCTCCGTTCTTGTTGCATTCCCCTGACCACCTTGATTGTGATTAGCGTCCACAGGTAAGCGAACCATCCTCGTTGTATGCGAGCGTTTGACGAACTGAGCTGCTACTTACTGTGGTGTCGGACGAAAAGGTATATACGATCAAATGATCGATTCCATGCGATAGAAGTATATGGTATGCCAATGACATTCGTTCTGGCGAAATATTGATACTTATTGCACTCCTCCGTCTCGCAGTCTATACGCGATCTGCATTCCATTTCGTGTTGTTTTCAAGCGGGTTCAAGTTTGTATACACGGGTGGTGGTTTTCTGAGCTTCGACTTTTATCATACAGTGTGTATATGCCATTGTGGATCAGCGGTACTGGGCTAAGACGCCCGGTTCAAGCCCTGAAAATGGCATGTTGGGTACTCAACTTTTTATTATCATTTTCCGACACCTGATGAAATTTCTGTGCCCATCTTCGGGTTCCTTGATATTCTTACCAGTCGTTCATGAATAGCGTCGATCCGGGCACCGATATGTGTAATTTCAAATTTCCATTAACTTTCTCGATTTGACGTGACTCGAGATCAATGTTCCTAGTCTCTCATACCTTCGCTCTGTTCAGATGATCAGGTCGCCTGTATTGTGTTCCAAGGCACAGGTCAGTGCCCTCGTATTTGATTGATGAGGGTTCCCTACCGACTCATCGTGCATCCCATTCTGTTACAGGGCCCGATCATTTGATGTCTTCTCTTCTTGATTGCCGACTCCATCCCCTTGGACTAGTTGAGGCCACTACTATGCTCGTTCGCAATGAGGCTGTCCCCCACCCTGGACATCTCTGGATTTCGATCAATTTACCGTGAACCATATGAATGGAACAGTCATTTTTCAAAGACTACAATATGTAATATAGAGCAGAGTGTAGGTCCCGGTCCATCCGTTCAACGCCTAATTGCTAACATGAACTGTAGGGAAAATATACAATTGGAAAGAACGTTCTTATCAAAAGTTCAACGCAAGACATTACGGCGCTTCGGCGGTATCTCACGGGGGTCGCTTTCATCCCTCACCTCCCCTCCTCCCCACCTCGTGTCGAACGGGCATAGCTCATAGAATACGGACGCCCATAGTGTCTCTCTTCTTCCATCGGTGCGCTCCCATGCGACGTTCCGGGCTCGTAGGTCTGAAGCTGGCCGCTGGCCTTGTCTTGTCCTTGTATAACCGAGACGGATGTGTCCGATGACGGATGGATTATTGGAAATGGATTCCCGGTTAGTAAGTCGTAACGAGAGGAATAAGACTGAGATGGAACAGGGTTGGTATGGGTCCGGTAATGTCGGAGCATGTTTGACTTGACATTGAATTCTTTGTCGCATCCAGGAAGAGAGCATTGATACGCTTTAAGTGTATATTTCAATGTCGGATGTAAGAAAGGCCGATGAACTCACGTGTAGCGCCTGTGTGAGTGTTCTTGTGAACATTCAGGCTACTGGGTCGGCGGAACCGTTTGTGACAGATCGTGCAGATATGTTTATTGCTCTCTTCACCGCGATCATCTGACGAGAACTGCTGATGGAGTGATGGGGAGGACGTGTGGATGGGAACTGAGCGTGCATCATCGGGCGAGGTTTTGCAAAATGGCTGAGGAGATATATATGGGTGAGCCGGAATGAGTGTCGGAGGCGCGCTGCCTTTCACACGAATTTCGGGTGAAACTCGTAGCATATGCTCTGCAAGATAGACGCCGCTAAATCAGCTTCGAACAATTCAGAAGGAAGAATATAGTGACTGACCTGGGAACCATTGTTGGATACTAGGGAGAGAGAGATTCTCGTTATCAGCCATTCGTAAGTGGATTCTGTGGCGATAAGCATGAGTATCCCCTGCTTATGTACTACTTTACTTCCTCTGAGAATCGCTGTTATTTCACGTACATAGCTATTGGCTAATCCTATCTGTGAGGATCCGTCATTTGTTTGCTTTCGGCACTACAAATATTGTGCTACTATCACAAGCTTATCCCTTCGTGGTATCGCATTCTCCACCTGTCAGTTGCACGGCTAAACTGCAATCACGGCTTTTAGTCTCCTGAATACCCTTCTCTGCGAAGGTAACACTTACGCGGAACTCTCCCGCGAGGAAGCCTTTGCTAAACTCCCAAGTATCATTACTGATATGACGGCTGACAGTTCATCCTTGTGGTCTTCTTGGAGTCATTTTTTTAGCATCCTAGTTCATGCGTAAAGTTGGCACATCACATCTTACGATCTTGCTACAAGGGGGCTCTGTATCCACTCGTCATCACACAACGAGGCGTTTCTTCCACCATTTAGAGAGAGATCCGAGGAATCTGTCGGAATTTCCCATAACTCACTGCCTCGGCATGTTTTGCGGTATGCATCAATTAAGTCCGGACGTTACAACCTACGTAACTTTAGTGAACACTTTCGATGCGAAACGGTGCGAAATGCCGTGCCATGGTTATTTATACGGCATGTCTTCTTCGATTCCATACTGGTCACAGTGGTCAGTCAACTGTACACTTCCAGCGACTAGCTGCTACTAATAACTATAATTGGCCTCCATGGGAAGGTAGACCCGCTCACCTGCTTGCTATACCTTCAAGGCCACCATATCATTTGGTGAAGCACGGACATCCAGAGATTACGTAGGTTTATTTCTTCTGTAGCGAACTCGAAGCCTAGCTTTTGAACGTCCACGGTCCACCAAATTGGCGATTTCCCAGGGACGCAGTCAAACGTCATGAACGTCATAAACAGCTCATAGGATATGCATACATCCCATAGAGAATCTCATGGGATTATAGTTACCGAAGCTAAGTTGTGCTGTCAGCCAGGGGGGAAACAGTTCCATATGGCGGTGTAGAAACTAAGGGCAAATGAAGTTACGTAACATGTTTTTCATTTCATCCTGAACGGACCTCGCCCTATTGTCTCCGATGATTGATGCGCTTGCGGGATGAGCCGACTCAACGATCAAGTCCAGTACAGTGCAGGCCTTCTCTGGAAAACCATAGACTCCAAATGACTAGCTAAGTAGCCGCCCACATGATAATTAACTCATCATCCCAATCCTCGTTCTCAAGACTTAATTGTTATCCCGCTGGTCCGACATTTGTGTGCAGGGTAGACTCGAATTCTACGATATCAGGCCCGGCGGCTGATCAGGAAACACGAGTAAGATTCTTCATTTCCCCCATTAGCATGATAGCGTTGACACGCGGACTGGTAAGTTCCTGAATTCATTCTAGGAAAAGGACATTTACACGGATCTTTGGAAGCAAACGTTTATTTGCGCAGTTGCTCATATTAAGGCAGTTTCTCCCTCAGCATGACCTAGGCTGTGGCGTAGAGTGTGCTCCACCGACACATGCAGGTAAGTTTACCAAAGCATTGGAGAACCTCAGTCTAGTCTGTTCAAGGAGATACCAGCTATAGATCCAGGCACGTTCCAATATTTCTTTAACCCATATTCCTGGGTTTATATGCTTTCACATCCGACTATTTTACGGTGGATCGCTGGCATAATCTCAGTTCCTCCTATAAGCTATATCATGGTGCGCACTCGCCTCCAGCGAAGCCAAGATTGTTATCGCCATCCATCCCAAAGGACAATGACTCGAATGCTCTCACAAGCTGTCAATACCGGATGGTGACGTCGTTATATCATAACTGTGGAAGTATTCACAGATTTAAGGGGCGAAGTCATGCAAAACTCATGGCAAGGCTAGGATATTCTTGAAGTAGCGGGGAAGTCCCAGAAATCTGGCTCTGCTGTGTAGGTGCTCTTATCAATGGTCTTTTCAATCAAGCCCCCTGATAATCTTTGTAATGACTACCATATCTGCTGTCGGAGCCGTCTTGTTTACGGGAGAGGCCATACCTTATTTCCATGTTGACGGGCCAACGAGATGGTTCAGATAGTTCAGGGTGCTCGATATCCTAATGTCTACTCACCGATAGGTGAATCGGTGACTATGGTATAACCGATCAACATAAGTACTCTATGCCTGATGCCACACTACGATGTGCCGGCTGCACGACGGAGGAAGGCACCGCTTTCGAAGCAGGTCCGAATGAATGCACGCCTTACCCATACTCAGCGTCAGGTAGCTATATTTTGACCTTAGACGAAATGGGATAGAAGTGATGTACTCATTTCCACATTATAGCCATCTGTATGAAGAACGATTCGGAGGTGTACCATGTGGCATGTTCTTATTGAAGGCATATGTCGACGGAAGCTTACTAGCCTGTCAGGTTCGAAGACGGTAAGCCCATACAAATAGCATATGTCATCTGGAATAACGGCTGATCACTGGATGACTGAAATTTTAAGGTGACCCTGGGCGGAGTCGCGCTCGCATCCTGTGAGTATCGGCAGCCTTGTGTGATCTCTTTCTCTTGAAAGTTTTCAGTTCCTCGGGGAATAATTGGGGAGTATCTCCTCTGATGTACGAGTCCTTCTTCAGGCCGGAACCCGGTATAAAGAGAAACTATTTTTGAAGAGAAGTTGCTGGTTCAACCGGTATTGCAAAGGAAAATGCCGAGACGTGAGATGCTCACTTCCGATGTATCTTGCACAGACGATAGTTTGGCAATGACGGCTGTGTTACTCGGACCATATATCTCCCGGCAGGCCAAAGAGAAGGATCATCAAACAGGTTTGATCTTATCAGTTACGTAGACGCCATGATGACATATCCTGCTCTCATGGTTCACCGCGTATCCCGCGGGACCCACCTAGACCCCAGCATTCAGTAGGTGGAGCACTGCAGCCCGAATGAGGCGAGAGACTGACCTCTTCCTAAAGCCCTCATCGTTGTTCCTCATGGCATTCTAGAGACTAGAGTGTACCTTGGATGGGCGCTAACGAGAAGGGAAATATTCGTGACTCAGTTACTATGAGATAATTTCCTGCAGTGAATATCACTTCCCTTCCTATCCTCTTTGTTCCATGACCGCCGAGCGATTACATTGGAAAATTTGACTCTAGAAGTGCTGCGAAGAATTATGGTTCGTGCTTATTTGTTTATACACTTTCTTCCCTGATTCCGGACGTATGCTTAGGACTACTTCCGAAACTTCACCCGCCCACTCTCTTTGTCCTGGACAGCGCCTACGTCAGATGCCTGAACTGTACGGTCACTCGTGAAAATAAATTCCCTCTTCCGCCTTCCACTTATTCCACCCCATCACGTTCGCAAATTATACGAATTTTCAGGCAAGCCGTGATTAGTTTAGTGATGCGCTCGTAGGTCCCTCTCAAATCCTTCGAAACAATATGGAGGACGGCAGCTACATCGTAGCGAATCCCATGGCCGACCCTTATTTTGGTGTATTTTATGCCTCCTTACCTTAACGCAGTCCAGAAACTGATGAGGATTTCCAGTCTTATACACCGACCGAAGCTCAATATTAACACCAATGTCAGAGTGGCGTCATGCTAGTACGCCCTCAGATAAGTTGCCGCGGCGTCCTCTGGAATCTAACGTTCCCGCGTTTCCCCACCACATGTAAGCCTCCGTCTTCAATGCCATGTATTGGATCAGCTCTAACGGATACCTGCGTAGAATGGGAGAACGAATATGCCAGACAAGAAGGAATGCTCCAGAGCGAGTGCAGAGACGTCGTTTGTGGTCCGGTCTATAATCGGTCAACTCGGAATTCCATCTACGTAGAATTCCAAATGAAAAAATTGTGAGCGTAGCTTCTCTCGTTCCGCACGTTGCACCTTGATAGTCTCTTTTGAGCAAGGATCGTCCGAAATCGAACGTGTATCTTTGCAGTCAAATGACTGGCCTTGGCATTATTCCAAATCCGTGAAGAGAAACCCCCATCGGTCCCCAGATTGGGGTGGTCCCCTGCTTCGCGAAGTAAGCGTTGATATTTTCTTTGTGCCGATTATCCTTATATTGATGGACAAAAGAATTACGGAAGCTAACAGCTTTACGAGTACAGGATCTAGGATGCCCTCAGTACACGAATACCGGAAGTTTAATCACCGTTTGCAGGGCTGTTGGTGTAATGGCAGTGGCTGCAATGCTGAAATCTGTTGTCACCTTTTTGGGGCGAACGTTCGAATCAGACTCGAGTACAGTACGAAGTGCGCAAAGAGAGTATTTATAATAGGACTTATTACCCTTACTTAAATTTGCGCGGACCTTGATAGGAAACAGTCACGAGCGCTTGCTCCAAGACCAATTTATTATACTAAATCCTAAAAAGAATTGAACCTTGAGCAGCGTAGTAACCGTTACATGATATCCGACATACTCGCTGGTGTTCATTCTTCGAGACGTACCCATGTTCCATCGGAAAGGGACTAAAAGGAATTTGGACGTAGGAATGGAATACTGGAGGCTGTTATTGGTGGACTCGACTAAAGTACTAACCACTTAGATGGACATCGAGACGTCAAATCTGAGCTCTTTGAACAGTTTACTCATCAGTGCGACATACGACATACAAGCTCCGCAACGTTTCTAAAAATTCGAGACATCAGTCTCGTTAATTCTAGACGCCGAAGAACACCTACCTTTTCTCACGGGATAGGTGTTCCGTCCTTTAGGGGCAATATCAAAGTGTGAACAATATCACCATGGTGCTTAGTCCGTGTTACCGTCGCACCGGGGTTCCATACATATTGAGAAAACGTTCGGACGAAGTCAGAATGTAGAACGAAGGGAGAAGGGTGACATCACGTACTCTTCGTCTCGGCACGAAGTCGAAGCAACCGCAGGCTGCGTATATGTGCGATTTTGCTGGTGTCGTAAAAATGAATCAGGGTGAGGAAATTCACTTCCCCTTGTTCGCGGGACGACGGTCCATCGTCTCGATTCAATACTGAAGCCAGTAAGACTCAAACGGGGGCTTGATCGATGGTATCACGGCTGCTTGAGGAAGAAGCTAGAAGATGTCAGTGTATGTAACAAACATCACCTGCCCCTGCTTCAGGGACGATGATCCGTCTTCTCGAGTCTTGAGGCACTATCAACGGCAGTAAGCCGTCCACAAGCGCTTGGTCAGCGTATTGTCTCGTTCGAGTCGCTGAAGAGATCAGTGCATGGAACGACGACAGAAACATAAAATGACTTACCCTTGCACGCTGGATGATGACCCGTCATCTCAGCGCAATATTTAAGCCTATAAGACATTAGCGTGCACTTTAGAAATAACCTGGAAGATATTAGGGTGGAGTGGAGATGGGAACCTTTGTTTGCGGGACAATGATCCACAGCGGTGATAAGACGCTCCTCTCGTTGGAGTGGCTGCTTTCTTCAGAAAGAAAATGGAAGGGATCATTGTATAGCACGACGATATGACGTTAAAGTGACTTACCTCTGCTCGCGGGACGCCAATTTATCGTCTCGAAGCAATATTTCTCGGGGTACAAAGTTCACGAGCGCGCGAAAAACCTATTTTCTCGCTGAAATGGGTTTTTCGGAGAAAGATGGAAGATATCAGGGTATGGATCGACAAAGGGAAAGTAAGACGACTCATCCTTGCTCGAAGAACAATGGTCCGTCGTCTCGGCGCAATGTCTAGAGCGTACACGAAATGGGGGATCATCTTTTCATCTTGACGGAGCGCCAGTATTATCAGAGGTAAACCATACTCCTGGAATGCAGTCAGCTGATAGATATACAGACCAAATGCGGCTCCGAGAAAGGTAATGCGTCCATCCATTCCACCGTCTCGTTCTCATGGTGGTACGTGGTCCCTAGTACAGTCCACTTCCGTTTTAAAAGACGCGGGCCTGGAGAAAGCTTATACCAGCGACTAGATGAATTTGGGATAATAGAAACTGATGCCGAGGGTAACGGCACACTTACCTGATCGCAAAGTAAGTCTCCTCATTGTAATCTTCCAGACAATGGCAATTTTGGTACCACAAGCGTTGGGAAATCTAAAAGCGAGCACGCCCGGAGACTGTGGGAGTAAAAAGACGTCAGCGACGATATACATGGGGAAAAACACATACGAGATGCGATTATGCGTCCTAATTAGCGTAGCAGTAAGTAGAAGGGCAGCGAGGAAAAAGAATGAAGATACAGTGATGGTGGTAAGAGGGAAAGCCGCGTGAATGATGGTGGATCACGGTGATGTCCCGATATGGACATCAACGCCTGCGTTGACTTTGAACTGCCATTTGGAGTACGTAGAGAAAGCGCGCCCCTGTTCATCGATAGTGAACGGCGAGGTATGAGGAGATGAAGGGGGGTACGAGGAAATGGTGGAGGTATGTAAAAAAGAGGGATGGCTGACAGTCAACGTACCAACGGGATCATAAGATGAGTAACACGTTCGCAAGGTCGTAACCTGAGACTTGTGTACTGTATCATGTTCCTTGCATGAATATATTCGTTCAACTACTCGCCGGCTTCTTTCTTTTACTCAAGTTAAATTCATCTTTAAGGGCTTTGAGTACATATGTTCGCAGAAGGGATGGAAACACCGCGCTGGCAAGTCGTTGAATATCATGACGGCTTCTTACTTGCTGTTTGTAATTGTCCTGGTTCTGTGAGGATGGAAGAAAAGAATACACTATTTATGCCAGCTTCGGGGAATCGAACTACTACAAGGCTCGTGGTAAGGACTACCATTAGACCACGGAGGGATAGAGTTCGGCTTCACAAATAAGTATGAACCTCACATAATCCAGGATTGATGGCATACTTTTAATCGTGACCTCTGAGATCTTAGTATGTTTCCTACAGTTTCTCAGCACGGACCAGAGGACGAGGGTGGTAAACAATAGGGAGGGATGAGTATATGTTCTGGTAGTGTGAAAAATATGTGCCGAAAAGTCTTAAAGACCCACGGTATCCTAGGGAATTGAACCCCAAATCATACCAAAGCTGTTACACAATACACAATGGGGGTATGTGTTGACACCATTAGGACGATTCTCATTTTAATTAAGAGCAATAGAAGGACGCTGGAATAGGTTCGATGTCGGGCGAAGCCTCCCCTGTATGAAGCATACATATTGGATACGCCAACCTAGAGACAGTTGAAGGACCTTCCGAGGAGACTAAAATTTGCCGCTCCCGGAAAAAGATAATTTACCAGACATCCTTATGATTTGTGCCCAGGGAACTGAGCCTCGGGCCTCGACTTGTAACACGTAACGTCGCAGATCCCACGACATAGTCTGTATATTTGGCTACGGTTAGGATTTGTGGGTTCGGCCCGTTTTTCTTTCTCGTTCTGTGGACATGCGCACATTTTTGGGATTGAGAAAGAAAAACCGAATGCGAATGTAGGGAGTCCGAACTAAACCCTCTAATGATTGTAGATCGGCGAGGTAAGGGATCTCGGAAGTGAAAAAGAAAGACACTTGAGGACAGAAACGTCAGATAAAGGGAATTGAACTCTGAGTACGCTAACCGTTGTCCATAGTACCATATCTGACTAGATAGTGATAAGAACACAGCTGCAATCTAGCCCCAAAGCACGACCAATGTTTGGATGCCAAGTGGTGCGACAGTGACTGTTACAGGAACGGAAAAGGGCCTGCTTGTCGCAAGGAAATAAGCAGGAGTTCAGACGCGTATGGAGGAGAAGGAAGATGCATAGACCTGCTGAGAACTCTAGGCTGACCTTATCAGAGAGTCACCTTGACCAACGTGCGTCGCTAGGCGATCATGGAAGGTTAACGAGTCCCAAGTCGAGGCTGATGGACTTGTCGTAGTTCAGCACCCATCGGCAACAGCCGGCACCCTGACGGAACCATGCCATTTCTGAAAACGACCTACGTCATCATTGCCGCGTATTCCCTCCATGTACAGAACCAGAGCTTCAGTCACGTTCCTTTCCATCAAAACAACTCAAAGACAGTGCAACGTCTTATTCACAACTGTGCTTTGCGTCCTTGTTTTCGACAAGGGAAGAGAAAAAGGAGGTCGTCCAGCGCCTTGGATCTCTGAACAGCCTATGTGGTTCCAGAAACGAGGACAAACGGGAGGCTGGATGCTCTGTGAATGGTGCGTGTGTTAACTCCTTGTCTTTCCTCCGCTAATAGCTTCCTAGCTCACCTATGTCATGGGCAACACCCCCGCCTTACCCTAAGTGGGAACTGTGAGGACACCGACGCGGCTTACAGAGGAGGACTTTCAAGACGAAACAAAGACGATGTCGTTGGGACACGCCTGCTTCCTGGTCGAACTGACCTTTGTCGGTTCGTCAGGGAGAGGCGCATGGGTACTGTTTGACCCTGTCTTCAGCGATAGATGTTCGCCTAGCCAGTTTCTCGTCCCGAAAAGGTACACCGAACCACCGTGCAAGATCAAGGACATATCAGAGGTCGATTGGACCGTCATCTCGGTGAGTAGCTCATTATCAGACTAACCCACGGCTAGCGTTGTTGTTAGTATAGTCATTACGACCAGTACGGGCCATCCTCCCTGGATCACGCACATGCACCTGAGTCGTCGGACGCTCGACGTGTAGAGATACCCTGCACATCTTTCAAAGACTAGCCAGTGTGGTTGCAGAATCTTTGGCCGAGCCAGAGGACGAACAAGGAGGTGGATATACTGAATATGATGTGTGCTTAGACCATGGGACTCGAAAGTTTTCGTCGCGATAGATGGCTCGCCGATTTTCTCGCAGCGAACCTCAAATCGAGATTGATCTCAAGACAGCGACTCCGGGTATGGAAGATACTATGGCGAACATCAACGCAATGTGGTTCGGCCACACTTGTTTCGTGGTCGAGTGTCCGGGAGAGGTACGAGCGCTCAGCCCTCGAGCTGTTCTTATAGAAAAGAACGGCATACGTACCGATTCAAGACCCAGTTCCGCATACACAAGGATGGAAGGAATGTGCAAGTGGTCCATTGGACATCTGACAAGCCAGCATGGTGCCGGAATCCGTGGTCGAGCTGGAGGACAAACGGAAGGATGATGCGCTGAGTATGGTGCGTGTTTTTATTCTTGGTCTGTCGTCGCTGATCGTTTCATGGGTCGCCCATAGCGCAAGATCCCTGCCTTACTCAAAGTTGCAACGACTGAGATTCTTGTGACGACACCGACGTGTAGTACAGAAGAGCAGCATCAAAGCAAGATCAAGGCGACGTAGTCGGGCCACGCCTGTTTCCTCATCGAATTGTTATCTGTGGCTTGGGTACGTAGAGGGAAGAGGGTACTGTTCGACCTAGTGTTCAGTGATAGGTGCTCACATACACGGAGCCCCATGTAAAATTGAGAGCATACCAGACGTGTATGCGGCCGTTATCTCGGTGAGCAGTCTGTGCTTTGACTGAATTATAGGGCGAATGCTGTTGTACATTAGGATAATCATTAATACGATCAGTACACGTTGTCCCCCTACCCTCCATTGCGCGCTAATTTTTTTTATTTTTAGCCTAGACAATCATACATTATCCACGATCTTCAAAGGGACCCGCGCTCCACTAGGCACGCGAAAAGTACTTAGCATCGATCAGGATGTCCAATGGACACACGCATACACTGGGACGCACAGCATGTGGAGACACGTAGCACGTCCTTCAAGTTGACTTGCACTCTCGCCTACCACTTCACCGGTCGAGGGTGACGGTAAGAAGATCTGTTTCGCTTGTAATAGCAGACATCGGTCTGTCAAGGATGGGTAGAAAGAAGCCGGGTGACCGGTGTACCGCGTGTTCAATGAGTTTCGGGAGCGTTTCGGTAGTTCCAATCTCGCGATGAATCCTATTGGGTGGGTGCAGTGCTTCTTGGTACTGCGTGATGCTGATGTTTCGCTAGGGAGTGCGAACCGTGATGGTTTATGTTGACTATACACTGTGCGCCCACGGAAAGCATGTACACATTCAAGAATATCAGAGAAAAGCAGGCGGTGAGCCGTCTTTTACACCTTCTTTTCTTGGTCTTGATTCTCTTCAGGACGTGAATTCTGAAGACGGAAGAAGTTGCCGAGCTACGAAAGCGCCTGACTGCGGACACAGCAGAGGCTAGTTCATTTTAGCTAGTAACAAACGAAACCTTAAAAGGTTTTGATTTAGCGAAAACTTTCTCGGTCCTGAAAAGGCCATCAGTATAACGGCATGAAAAACTTTCCCCCCTATGGAACGATGAACTTGAGGTACCTTTTCGTTTAAAGAGGACAAAACGAGGGCGTGAAAACTGGAGCTGAAATCGAAACCATTTAAGGTCCAATTTTATGATATTAAAAATGTACCAGCCGCTGCAGTGCTAGAGTGCATGAGGATTGCTATAGCCGATGTTCTTACTCATTGTGTCACTTATCTTTACTAGCTTCTAATCAATGGGACCTGCGACGCTTCTCTAGTGAGAGGAACTCTGTAGTGAGTAGCTTCTTTCTTTCATCTAATATGTCCAGTGATGACGGGTTTGAGTAGTTTGCTGACAGAACTATACGTATATTCCTTCTCGCTAATGCTCGGTGTATACAGGAGCGCAGCTTAGAGCTATTCTTGTCATGCATTTTTAACACTAAATGTAACCCCCGAATGCACACACTTCCAAGCTAGGGCAATCCAAGGGTCGTCCTGTCGAGACCAAGTATCTTAACGGAGTTCATCTTTCGCCATTGCTTCGCGCTGCGGATAAGCGTTCGGGTTCCAATTCTCTGATCACCCGTCTCAGGGGCAGTGCGGGTGACAACCATACCAATTATAGACCTTTCTGCTAGCGTCTAGGATGACGAGGGACTTGAGGTCCACAGCTTTACCCTGTTTTCAGTGTAGAACTATCGACCGTTCGACCTTTTGATACTTACGCTTCCTCCTATACTGTTCTGAAACTTGTAAGTCTCCACGCTTTACCTTGGATCTTGCCTTATTATTTTCCCAGCGCTAAACACCAACACGTGGATCAAGTATTACAATCTTAAATGACTTTTACCGGTTGACAATTCGCGGCGTCTCATGGAGTACATTAGTATCCTGGGTCACGCTCTGGAAGTTCCCGTACAATTTGCAGCACTGGTTTCCCCACCAGAGTCCGCGAGAGAGCACAAGTACAATATTCATCAAAGAAGGAAGAGACAAGCATGCAGTGTTGATGTGGCCGTTGTTGTTGAACACGTCCATCATATCCTCACGTTGGAGTCTTCTAATCGTATTATAGACATCAGACACAGTTACGATCGAAGGCAGAGAACCAAACGCCGGTACATTATGGAATCCTGCTGTCCACGCATATATAAAGCCTCCTGACAGTGCTCTTCTTACCTCACTCCATGCCTCAAAACATGACCCCTCAGCAAGTAGCCAACCATCAAAGCCCACGGCAAGTTCTCTGCTGTTTCATCACCTCTCTTTTATTCGTCTTCATTGTTCCAACAGCCTGTATTATGCTAGCCGTTATGTTACGCCCTGGCGGAGAGATTTCGTACATCAGGGACAAGTTTGAGGGGTTAAACAGAACTGTAAGGTTCTTTTCTCGTTGATTGATTCCACCGCTCATACTATTCGAAGATTTTTCTTCACGCTGATCTGATCTCAGCCGATATCTCTCAGAAAACCATGCTTGTAGAATGGTACATTCGACTGGGATACCTGCGATGCTGGTAATTGTACAGAAGTTGACATCTTCTTTGGCAAGTGAGTCATTGTGTCTTTAGTTCTCAAAAGATGTGCCATACTAAAAATCCCATTTGGAGAAATTTATTTCCCAAAGATGCAAGACATGAAGACAGCTCGTATAGTAACAACAGGCCCACAGATCCAATCATCATGTGGAACGCCACCAAGTAGAATTTAGGACCAGATGGTTTTATCTCCCAGGGCTACGATCCCACATTTCGCACAGAGCTCATCATTTACTCGGTGTATGACAACACTCAGAATGCCCTTCAACATAGCCATGCAAGTCTGCTCTATTACCCTTTCGACCGGTACTGTGCTCATTTTTCTCTTGTTATTTGTTTCACATTATTCACCATCGATGGATGTGTCAGTTACAATTCCGAAATATTCACTTATGCCCAAGATGCATCAACGAATGAATCAGTCTCCCTGGTCCTAAATTCAGTGGCTGGACTTATCATGTAAGCTTCCTCGTCGCTGCTCACTTAGCCCACTGACGGAATGTCTTTCAGCGGCCTCAAAATTGCAACCGAAATTACAGGGAAAGATATCACCTACCGGGAGGACCTGGGCCCTGGGAATCAAGTCATTGATGTGATTGTGACCCTCCAGCGCAGCAACCTTATTATTGTGTACTGTCTCATCATCACGTTCACTTTTTGTTTGTCTTCTCTTCCTTAGATGTATTGTCCCCATTGAACTTCTGTATATATAGGGCTCATCACTCTCATGATATGCCTCCTCATGATCACAACTGTTGTCTTCAGCTTTCGACAGCGGAATGAGATCGTTGTTGTCCCAATTGGGACCCTATTTGTGTTCACCCAACTACGATCTTCCATGCCAGGGGCTCTGGAAGGTTTTGGTATGTCTTTACCTCCCTCTACGGGGCACTATTTCTGACTCCTCCAGGGGACATCCTTGGTACTGACCAATTCATATATTAATCGCCATCAGCTGAATTGTCCCGTCTGATTTAGATCTTGCTGGGCTACTACCATGCCTCATCCTTTTGTCAATTTCCATGCATATCTATCCAATTCATATCACTACCGCTGGAATACTTACTGTCGTTCACATTTTAGGCAGTGACAATGGTTGGCTTCTACTTATCTGCTAACCCAGATGATTCATCCTGAAGAACCTTCACTTGGGACGAATTAGGTATGTTTTCACTAATACTTTGATGAAATAATACTCAATGACCTGGAAGTGAACACACTGCATAATTATATCCAGAGCATTTGGAACACCATCATTGAATGGGTACGACTGTTGAAAGGTGCTGAGTGCCTATATAGATGCGACATGCTACACACAACACACTACACAACACACTCAGTAATTGCGGTTCGAAGGGAGGTATATTATACCAGGTTATGACACTTTGTACTGTAGTTTACTAGTTCTGGGTGCAATGAATATGATTTGTATAAAGAATATATTGTGGTTTCCACTCTAAGTTTGATGTGTCACTGAACACAAACCTAAACTGATACAGAATAGCTGCCTGGTGCAGGTTCTGAACTCGTGCTGGCTGCCTGGTGCAGTTTCAATACTGATACTATGCGCCTGGTTGCGACTTTAAAACACTCTGACTGTTCTGAACAGTTTCTCTGGACTGTCTTTCTGAATCTAGCTTATACTGTTTGCTTGCTTAACAGTTCTTGCACACACGAAGTGACCAGGTCACAATATTTCTATTCCAGGTGAGTCTACAACTCGAAGCTCTTAACCAATAAACCCGTACTATTCGCCTGGTAGTGTTCCAGGGGGTCAGAAAACTGATTCCCCGTTAGTTACATGACCTGTATTTATACTGCGCTACTTATCTATGATTTCCAATCCTTTTCTGACTGACTAAGATACTTGCTGACCCAACCAAGTGGGTATGAACTATCTGCCTGGCAGATATGAGCTCATCACCGGCTATCAGGTTGATCAATCGTATTAGATCAATCGTTCTATGATCGGATACGTCTGCCTGAATGCCAGGTGCTTACTCGATGTGAGTCACACAGCCTGGGCTCTTGGTCTACTGGGTAGAATACCCGATCTTCAACCTAAGTGTTAGAACAGCTTGGTTCTAAGTTCCCTGGTAGGTTTTTCCTTACAATGTAGCACTTGCTTCACATTTCTTACTGGTGTTTACAATGTAATCTTTTTATATGTGGTAAAACTTTAATTTACATGCATTTTTACAGGGTGTACACCTAGCAGGCATATCATCTCCCCTCAACTAAAGATTGACTGTCCCAGTTGCTTGCAAACACATTTGTCTTCCAGGTTACCAGGTACAATGATTTCTGGATGATTACTTGCTATTTTAGGAATGTTTTCCCACCAGCAGGAAGTCGGCATGCGTCATGGATTTCAATTGAAGTCTTTCTGCTGTTCTTGTAATCATTCCAAGGTACACTTCCTGGCTTCTGGTGCATGGACCCGTGCACCTTTAAAATTTCGTTTGGTGGGTTACAACATCCATTTCTTGCT
The DNA here is from genome assembly GCA_030435635.1 of Armillaria borealis. Taxonomy (NCBI): domain Eukaryota; kingdom Fungi; phylum Basidiomycota; class Agaricomycetes; order Agaricales; family Physalacriaceae; genus Armillaria; species Armillaria borealis. Next base: position 114,637 of record JAUEPT010000107.1, read on the forward strand.
TTCTTTCTTCCGCTGAAGAGACTCTGTGCACGCAAGGTAGAAATGCAACAGCGTCAAAGACACTGATCACACACACACCCAACACTACACACACAAACCCTCAAGTTTGTGGGGGATTCTGATGTGATAGAAGCAGATAGAAACACGTGAACCAAACTCTCAAAATATAAGATACACAAGTACAGCAGTAGCACGCATCAAGTATCTAGATCTCTCTAAGTCCAAAGGCTTTTAATAACAAGAGGAGCGACAGTTGTCACTAGGCCTCAAGGCAAGGTGTAATAAAATACACACAATGTCGAGAGACGTACACAAAACCCTCACAAAGTCTAGAGCGACACATGGAATGACCTCAACGACTTATAGCACTCAACACACAACTCAAAGCTTCGTGCTCCAAGCAGAAACACTTCACAAAAACTTCCACTAAAGCCACAGGATTCAAACCTACACGCTCAAGCTTCCAAACCGATCATAGATCCACAGGGTTCTAACCTATGCAATCCAGAGACACAAAAATCCTTATAAAACCCCGTCTGCAAGCCACAGGGTTTGAACCTATGCCACTTGGGAAATATATACCCTCAAGCAAGCACTAATCAAGCCAAAGGGTTTGAACCTCTGCCACCTGTAGTGCCTCACGTCACAAGGAACCCTCAAAGCATAAGAGCGTGTCCTCAATGACACTGAACTCTTCTTCTCAGGTTAGAGCACAAGTCACCCAACCAATTAACAGTCACACAAGTGCCGCGTTAGCTTTCTATGCCTCATGCGTAACTCAATTCACTCGATATGATATCAATGCTAGGTATATTCTCTCGCTCGAAGTTACAAACTAATCCTGATGCTAGGGTGTCAAGCTGGAGGCTTGTGCACGACTACAACAGGGGTCCAAAACTTGTACACTACAATTACACTGCACTATTTATCTAGTTTACATTCTACAAATTAGTACCACCAAATATAGTATCATTTAGGTTGCCAAGCTCCCTCGCCTGCATCCTGCACATGTCGCCATTAGCACCCCATTGCTTGATGCTGACTCAGGAGTCTGGCTCGGGGCCAGATCCTGTCTCTGAGTGTTACGACATCGGTTAACAGCACTATCACACGTGTACTGATGTTGGTTGCTTTCTCCTTGGAGTTGCAACCTAGCACACGACTCTTATTTCGCTTCCCAATATTCTCTTAGGGAAATATATCGTAGTGAAGGCAACAAGCTCCTTGTCTAGGCCTCGCACACTTCAGCCGATGTCAGAAACTTCGGAATTACTCTAGTTCTGACATCACAAAGTCTAGAGCTCTAAGTTCCGGATCTGCTGGGCCTTGCATGTCATAGATCAATGTTGCGAAGTTTTAATTATCTCACAAGCGTGTCCTGCTCTATTTTTAGTGCACGCGTGCTATGCCCTGTCAGAGCACTTAGTGTCAAGCACTGGGACTTCATACCTAGTGTAGCCTTGCTAGTACCTGTTCTTAGGTTAAGTCATGCGCTCCACCCAGATTTACTCAGGTAATCTCATTACTGGCATTATAACCCTTGTGCTCTGTGGAGTTTCTTAGTGCCTTAGTATCTAGACCCTGTAGCATGTATTTATTTGTATAAATTGCAAAATTACATGCAGTAAATGCTTGCAGAGCATGTCACCAGCAGTCGAGCCTTCCTGCTCCGCTTCGTTCTCTCGTTCTCATGTCTGACCACTACTGTTCTTCTCCACTCCACGCTGTCTAAGGCACCTGCCATTTGGGACACAGAACTTTCTGACTTGCTGAACAACCATATGATTTCTGACCAGGTCCAGGAGGCCCACCCTTTCTTGGTAAACTTTACTTTCTTTTACTTTCATGTCATGCTGATTGCTCTTCTTAGTCCTCAGTTTCAAGCTACGTATGAGCGACCCTACCCCAACATTATTGAATGATTCTTCGCTACCACGTTGAAAACTGCTTACGAGTTGCCACCGCATTTTCAACAGTCCAATTGGCGCTCATGGCAATATGGTCCCACCTTGCTAGCTGAACAGTACCAGGTGGGCTTTTTCTGCTTTCTTGTACTTTTCAAGAGGTATCTTACAAAACTTTTAACAGAAGGGCGTGTTTACCCTGGATGATGCAAAATTCCTCAAGGACAAGACCCCACCTCCAGTGCCATCTTCCAGTACTCAGCGAAACCCAAAGAAGCGAAAGCCTGAGCGTTCTCTGTCTGCACAGCCCAATCAAACTTTCAAAATTGGACCTCCTCCCAAGGTTGAAAAGTCCCAGCACAAGCACACCAAATGCAAACCAAGCCCTCCTTCCAAAAAGAAAGGTACCGAACACGTCACTCCACCTCCTGCCAAGGCTTCCTCTAGCAAAGCCAAAGCTGAGCCAACGACGTCTAATAAAGAAGGTTCAGTTGCTACGGAGAAATTGCAAGCGCGTGGCCGAGGGTGCAAACCTGCCAAAGCTCCACTCGTCAAGGTTCTGACTACTCCCTGGGACAGAGGCATCACTCCTGCCCCTGCTGTTATCTCGGAGGATACTCATGTTGACATCTGGGGTTGTTCACCTACACCGGTGATGTGCTCAGTAACGGCGAGTGACAAAAGACTAGTGGGCAGAAATGATCTCCAACCAGCACTAAACCTCTCACAACTCTACACTATCACCAATTGATTGAATTCGGGTGTTTTGAGTACAATGGAAGCACTCTGCAGACTCAATAATCAAGGGATGCTGTTCAAAAGACACTTTATTCGTTACTAGTGAGTTTTACAAGCATACTACTCGCACTAGTGGGGTGGGTAAGACACAATTGAATGAATGTGACTTGGTTTTGAGCTACTGCACTCGTTGGGACTATGACTGCTTTGAAATAATGGCTCTCTTGGCCCTGTACTACTTCCTACAAGTGATCTTCACTTGACTAGTTTGCACTCTAGCTTACTAGTGGCACTCTTGGCCTAAGAATAATACTTTAACTTTGAGAAATTGCAAGAATTACTTCGAAACACTCTTGGTCTTTGCAGGACACAATAGTATGCTCAAAAGGGACTTCAATTCACTCAATTCTATAGGTAACTTAGTGACTAGTAACCGCTTCATCAAGGTTAAGCACAAAAGCCTTTAATTGGGGGCACTAGACTCTTGCTAGTCACTCGCAATTGCAGGGATGGCTTGCCTGTCCATGTGAGTGGCTATTCTACTACTTATATACTGTAAAGAAAGGTACAAAGCAACACAAACAGCTACACTAGTGGGATATTTTCGGTACTGATTTCTTGGCTAGGCCCAAAAGATTGCGCATAAACACAAAATAGTTGCTCTAGAAATTACTATTGGATGACTAGTGAGCCACAGAGCTCAGCTAGCAGTTTAATCTCGCGTTCTTGACCCAGCAACGCACCACTAGCACCGGAGATGAATGACTAGCCACAGCCTCGTGCTCACAACCGTAGTCGGCCGTGATTGAAAGCACAGCCGGGCTATACTAGTACCGATCGTAATAGATCTGATCGCACTAGTCAGATCTGGACGTAACGTTAATCCATTGCTAATTCATTTCTAAGTCCTGCTTCGAGATTGCTGCATGACTAGTTAACCTGACTTAGGTGTTTCTGCCCCGATTGGTCTACTAGTGACCGGACTTCATGAGATCTGTGTATTCTGCTCCTTGTTTGGTGCGCTAGTCGTGTTACTCGTCCACTAGTGGCCTTATATTCATTAGTCCAGCTAGTATTCAAGTCACTAGTATGGCCAGCTGGTAGATTTGACCCACTAGTGGTGTCACATCTAAGTCCTGGCTTCACTAGTCGCATACTGCTGTAACTATCAGCTCAAAGCCTCAGCTATAGTCCTTTTTATTATCACTAGTATAGGATAGATATGCAATTGTATTGTTACAAAATCGCAAAATCTAGGTGTGAACATGTAGATGGCGTATCAGCGATCGGGAAAGTCGATCGCGGTTAAACTGAAAACAGGACTTAGTGGCATAAAGTACCAGGTACCTCGTTGCAGGGACCAAGTTAGCATACAAAGGACTTAAGTTTCAAGGAAGTATGTCTTGTTGTGCACACAAGAAAGTGTCAATGTCTCGGAAATCACACCTAGTGGGAACAGAAAAGACAGCCCTTTTTGGGCATAGCATTGCAAAACAATATAGCAAGGTGAAAACTAAAATAAAGGTCCAGGAGTGCTACGTATCGAAGATTGTTCAAATAGAATCGTCTGAGTCCATAAAATCTCTGTAAGGGTCCGAGGGAAGGAAGGAACGGTAACTAAGGGAGGGTGGCAAATGCCAGTCTTGCTCCCAAGGACTGAGTTCTTCCTCCTCGTCATCTTCCATGTACCTGTGGAAACTTCTGGAAATATTGGGCCAAGTTGATGCGCTAGCATCTAGACTCTGTGCGACTAAAAGAATAGTCAATGGAAGAATAGATCATTGTAAGAAAAAGAGCTTACTGATGACCTGGAAGTTGTACAGGCCAGGTAGGCGATGATTGAAGCTCGTGCTCCAGGGACTTAGCCACCTTCTCCTTGTCCACCATCTCAGTCTTCTTCCTCCTCTTCAAACTCTCAGGTTTTCTTGGGAGCAGGGCTCTGTTTTCAAGACGGTGAAGTCGGGGAGCTGAGGACTCAGGCGTCATCTCGCTGTGCATGGTAAGAGGGTGCAGGTAGTAGTGACTGGAATTGTGGGGTCGCAACCTTTTGCAGCACACTGTCTTCCTCCGCAAGAAGGCCCATATCGATCATCAAACGACGACCCACTGTGTATTGACGAGCAAACTTGACAAGGGTGTCAGTATCAGTGAGAACCTTCAACTTGAGAAAAGGCTTGAAGCATGTTACACAAGGCAGCGGTTCGAATTTGATAAGCTTCATGCAACACATCAAGGAGATGGCAGTATTTGGTGGTCTGCAGCCATGAAATTGCGGTCATGCATTTCAACGACTGAGAGAGCCAGTTAGCAAGATACAGAAAAGAACAAGTATGAAAGACTTATGAGGATGAGCTGCTTGAGCAAGGGGTAACACATTGTCATGGACTTCCTGTAAATCATCGGCGGATAGGTGGCAAGAACAGTAACCCCACCCAGCACAGTTCACACAAGAAGCCAAGGGCTCCTTGTGTTGGAAAAGGACATGACATCCAGCACACATAGTGCACCCAGTAGTGTCCTATGAGAAAGAAAAGGGAATGTCAGAAAGCACAAAAAGAAAACTGGAAAGATCATAAGAGCTTACCTTGTGGGGAAGTCACATCGCCAACAACAGAGGAACATCAGTAAGTGTATGCTCCAACAGATACTCAATGGTAACCGGTGATATGCCATCTATGCGTTCACACCTAGATTTTGCGATTTTGTAACAATACAATTGCATATCTATCCTATACTAGTGATAATAAAAAGGACTATAGCTGAGGCTTTGAGCTGATAGTTACAGCAGTATGCGACTAGTGAAGCCAGGACTTAGATGTGACACCACTAGTGGGTCAAATCTACCAGCTGGCCATACTAGTGACTTGAATACTAGCTGGACTAATGAATATAAGGCCACTAGTGGACGAGTAACACGACTAGCGCACCAAACAAGGAGCAGAATACACAGATCTCATGAAGTCCGGTCACTAGTAGACCAATCGGGGCAGAAACACCTAAGTCAGGTTAACTAGTCATGCAGCAATCTCGAAGCAGGACTTAGAAATGAATTAGCAATGGATTAACGTTACGTCCAGATCTGACTAGTGCGATCAGATCTATTACGATCGGTACTAGTATAGCCCGGCTGTGCTTTCAATCACGGCCGACTACGGTTGTGAGCACGAGGCTGTGGCTAGTCATTCATCTCCGGTGCTAGTGGTGCGTTGCTGGGTCAAGAACGCGAGATTAAACTGCTAGCTGAGCTCTGTGGCTCACTAGTCATCCAATAGTAATTTCTAGAGCAACTATTTTGTGTTTATGCGCAATCTTTTGGGCCTAGCCAAGAAATCAGTACCGAAAATATCCCACTAGTGTAGCTGTTTGTGTTGCTTTGTACCTTTCTTTACAGTATATAAGTAGTAGAATAGCCACTCACATGGACAGGCAAGCCATCCCTGCAATTGCGAGTGACTAGCAAGAGTCTAGTGCCCCCAATTAAAGGCTTTTGTGCTTAACCTTGATGAAGCGGTTACTAGTCACTAAGTTACCTATAGAATTGAGTGAATTGAAGTCCCTTTTGAGCATACTATTGTGTCCTGCAAAGACCAAGAGTGTTTCGAAGTAATTCTTGCAATTTCTCAAAGTTAAAGTATTATTCTTAGGCCAAGAGTGCCACTAGTAAGCTAGAGTGCAAACTAGTCAAGTGAAGATCACTTGTAGGAAGTAGTACAGGGCCAAGAGAGCCATTATTTCAAAGCAGTCATAGTCCCAACGAGTGCAGTAGCTCAAAACCAAGTCACATTCATTCAATTGTGTCTTACCCACCCCACTAGTGCGAGTAGTATGCTTGTAAAACTCACTAGTAACGAATAAAGTGTCTTTTGAACAGCATCCCTTGATTATTGAGTCTGCAGAGTGCTTCCATTGTACTCAAAACACCCGAATTCAATCAATTGGTGATAGTGTAGAGTTGTGAGAGGTTTAGTGCTGGTTGGAGATCATTTCTGCCCACTAGTCTTTTGTCACTCACTGTTACTGAGCACATCACCGCAGACCTTATAGGCCTACAAGCAAAAGCACTAGCCAAGCACACTCAGCATGTAATGGAAATGTGACAGAAAGTCAGCGAGAATAAACTCGATACAGTACTATGCTACCAACACAAGCACAAGGCCACTATAGTCGACTACGACTTCAAACCAGGTCGACTAGTGCTAATGTGAAACATGCAAGTCAAGGATAGTCTCGATAGCAAGATGGAGCCAAGGTACTTGGGGCCACTAGTCGTCATAAGAAGGACTAAAGGTGGTTCCTATGTCTTAGCAGAGTTGGATGGTTCAATAGTGGGTGGCACAGTCGCTCAGTTTAGAGTAATCCCATACCATGCGAGGCATAGTGTTGAGTTACCCAAGAAAATTCATGATTTAATTGATGTAAGTCCCCAAACTCTTAAAGAGTTGGTGGATAGTGATGAGTCTGTCCCAACAGAATGCCACTATTAGGCCTTAGGCAAGAAATTATATGGTGTAGACTGAGTTAGACTGCAGCAGAGCGACACTAGTGGGTCTGACAGCGACAACTCAGCTTCAGAAGTGGAGGGATACCCTCAGCTTAATGATAATGATAGCAATAGTGATGAAGATGATGCAGTCCCCATCACTAGTTGACTCAGAAGCTCGAAAACTGCGATCGGAGATGGTTAAAAATACTGTATATTGCTAAGTAACGACGGTGTAAGCTAGATACGATATCTAGGCAGTTGGAAAGCATGAAAAATGACAGACTAGTAATAGAAAACTGATATATGTGGCAACTAGTAAGGTTCCAGAGCGACTAGTACTAGTTAATCTTGGAGCCAGAAGCAACTGGAGCAGAGGAATCGGCCTCCATAGGCACAGGAAGGCAGCTCTCGAGCTGCTTGATGACTTGGCCATGGAGAGCAACCGCAAACTCGCTGTACTTCAACAAGTACTCGATTTTGTGGGTGGTAGCAATTACATCGTTGCGAAGATCGGCCTCCCTGGAGCACAAGACACTTTTGGAAGGGTTGATATAATCCCCAGCAACAACTAGTAAAGCTGCAGCATCGATAGTACTCTGACTAGCTTCGTTGTTGATAGCTAAGTCAGCCGCTAGTGAAAGAAAGAAGGTCAATGGTGCATCACATAACTCACTAGTAAGCACATACCAGCAATAGTGTAAGGGGAATCCTTGAAAGCATGGTCAGTAGAGGTGCGAGGACACTTCCTAGCTTGGTTAGCAGCCTCGATGGCCTTCCCTTTGGCAATAGTCACTTCAGCAGCCTGGTAAATGTGTGAAGATGAGTGAAGCTCGGATACTAACGACTAGGTAATCACCTGAATCACTTCTGCATGACGCTCTGCTTTCTCCTTTTCCCTCTGAAAGAAAACCTTTATACTAGTGAAAAAGAAACCCGACTAGTAGACGAACCTGAACAGCCTTTTGTTCTTAAGGAACTTGAGAAGCGCATGGAGTTACTGGGACTTGAGGAAAAGTTCACAGACAACTCTATGAAGGATTATTCCAAGCTGGAGAACCTTAAAGCATTGAAAGAGAGCGACTTAGACATATGAGTTTAGCGAGTTCTCTAAGCTCCAAAAGAAAACAAAGCTGCTATGGACCAATGAAGATAATGGTGAATGCATAGGACATTTTCTGCCAGACCAAATAACTCATAGAACACATCCTGCAAGATTCAGCAGTCTACTGCAAGAATTGCACGATCCCCATGAGTTGAAGGTACCAGGAAGCGGAATTGACTGCACAGCCACCTTCCGAATTAGGCTGAGAAGCTGAACTCACTGGTGCAAACTGATGAGGCACCTTGAATTCAGCAAGCTCGCTAAATTGAAAGCACAGATAGCTCTCAGAAGTAAAAATAATGTAATAGAGAAGACAGATAACAATGAGGTTGCCTGAGAAAGCACTCGGGAATCAAACTGAGCATCTGGGTTACCCATAGTCATGTTCTCCTCGGTAGCTGCAACGATGCTAGCCTCTTTGTCAGACGAATTCTCAATGGTAGCTCTTGACTTAGCAAAGCAGCCACTTCGTTTGGCAGGCTAGAAAGCATAATAGTCGGTCAGAAATAGAAAGAAACAATGACTAGTGAAGTACTCACTGCTTTGGAAGCCTTGGGCTTGCCACTAGTAGCCGGAGTTTTGGCAGGAGCGAACTCAGCAGGAGTAGTAATGCCTGCAATAGCAGCCACAATGGCTGCTGCTTGCTTGTCACACTCGCTATGAATGGTACTAGTAAAGGAACGAACAGTGTGGTAGTCTTTGAAGGTTGGAGTGGTAGAATGGGTGGACTGAATGCGCTCGAAAACCTGCTTGATGCGAAAGACCATGTCTTCAGCCTTGGGGTTACCGATTACAGCAGTTGGATGCTGCTCCACAAGTTCTGCCTGAGCCACTAGTCAGCGAAAACTTAGAAAATGAATGACTAGTGTTCACATACCTCAATAGCAAACACCCTTGCACTGTTTAATGAGCATCTCCAACCCCACCCCATCTTTGTCTTGTCACAAAGTATCAGTGGCTTGGATAGCCTCATTGGCTGGCGCAATAAGTTTGACAACATCGGCTGGAATGGACATGGCTAGTCACAAAGATTTTGAAGAATAGTTTGAAAAGTTTTGTGATGAAACTAGTTATGAAAAGAAGTCCACTAGTGAGACGATGAAATGATTAGTCAACGGGGACGTTGAATTTATAGTGTGGGGGAGGACTGTGTGCTTGGACTTAGTAAAATCCCGATGGAAATTTTGCGAAAATTCCCAAGAAATTTCAATGATAAATTACTAAAGTTCAGACCACAAGTAACACCACTCATGCAAAGTTCACCTGTCAAAAAAAATAACCAAGTTGAAGTGAAATGACTAGCGATGGAGAAATCAAGTTTGTGATCTAATTGATCGGCAATAGTACATCACAATCAGACACTAGTGGAAATCCTAAGTCACTAGCGGACTTACATGTTAGAGAAAGCTCACTAGTCACACTTAACAATTCACTAGTGTACCCCAAACTGGTGGAAACCTGCATGGCTAACTCGGAAACCTCACTAGCATTGGAGGAACTAGTGCTCAATCTGGAAGGAAGAATGATCACATCATCAATCTCTAGCCGAATGTGGATGTCAGGCATCTAAAGCAGCACTCTGAGTGCTCACTACCCCATTGCAGGGATCGTGTAGATATGGACACAGTGAGCTAAGAAGAGTTGCATTGGATGTAGAAAGGACTACTTTAGGACTAGAAAATTGTCCATTTAGCCCTCCAGACATTTCCGGAAATGATAGAGGCTAAGGAAACGAAGCCCATACTAGTACCCCTCCAGAATGAGACTTAGATGGATTCTTGAAAGGCAGACCTTGCATCACATGAGAAAGGATAGAGCATGCAAAAATCATTGAATTTTAGTGCTTTATCCACACTTGTTGCACTACGAAAAGAATATATGCCCGGAGGGCGCGTACAGAAAAACTATTGTAAATGTTCGAAATAAAGTCCGTGGCCCAGCAGCTCAAGCATCCTTCAGCAACTCGATAGGTGGACGAATGGGAGAGCTCGTGGTCTGATTCATGAGAGCATTGAGTTCGTCTTCCGAGTCATCACAAGGGGGGACCTTTCGCTTCCGACCTTGACCAGACAAAGCAGCAAGGAACGCCTCAGGAAGCGGCGTGTCTTCTTCAATCATAACGCGCTAGAAAGAATATATTAGTAGGCAGAAGGATCCAAGCAGAAGTCAGTACATACCCTGGACCGTTGATGAGCCTAGACTTCCATGGCAATGGCAACACCAACTCAGGAACAAGATTGGACAATTAACGTGGTAACATGGCAATCAAGGCAATCGTGTGTGCAAGTGGGTTCGGGGCACCTCCATGCAGTAAATCAATTCCTCTATATGCAAGTATACACTGCGACTTTTCAGTCAGCAAAGTAGTACTGCTTGGTAGTCAAGTACTAGTAGCTCTGGCTGTAAGCTGGTAGGGATCTCTCGAAACGAGAGGGGACGGCAATGGGTATGACATGAATACCATGAAACTGTAAGCGAAAACATGAGAAAAGACTAGAAAACGTCGCTAGACAGCAATCCTAGCGAAGCGAGCGAAGAGAACAGTAATAAACGTGTGAAACTAAGTCTGGGAGTGGGGAAGCGAGGAGACAACATGGGACTATGTCTGAGAGTGGTGGGAGAAGCATGAACGAAGTACTGAGTGTGTGGTGTCGAGAATAAACGTGGAAATACGGAAACTGGTCAATGATACTGAGAGCGAGAACGGAAATATACTGGCGATGGTGGGGTACTGGTCCTAAGCGATACGGAAATACTGATGTCAATGTCAAAACTGGTCTTGTGCTGAAGCAGTCCTATCCTATGTCAAAACTAACCTTCAAGTCCACTCTTGGGACTGTCCTATATGAAAACTATACTGAAACTGGTCCTATACTGGTGCGAAAACGATCCTAAGTCTGCTCGGAGACTACCCAAGTGGGCGACGATATGATAATGAAAGTGAAAATGTGAAACGATTCTATGCTGGTGAAGTTGAAATGATAATGGCCAATAAAAGATAAACGTAGGCGAGGTATGGCATGGCAATCACGTATTGGCATGATATGAGCGTGTACCAATAGTGTCAAGAGTGAAGAGTGAGTGTCAAACGACTCTTCACAGTCAAAAACTGTGGAATAACTCTGGTGAGCTTAAGGTTTGACGTGCAATCAAGACTATGCTGGGGTAAATGGTATATTGCCGTAGAATGGTAATAAACGTAGCATAGACTTGATGATAGGGAGAAACTCGATGCATAGGGGTAAGCTGTGATCTATGCTCCAGGTAAGCTTCTGCTAAACGACATTTTCTAGCTAGTTTTTATACTACAAGTACGAATTTATAAATAGAGTAAGTATGCGCGACTTAGTCAGGCTGTAAGGCCATGGCTTAGTAAAATCCGTGGCCAACATATGGTCTTTTTACTTCTAAAGTAACAGCAACTCGTCTATGTTGCCGCGTATGGACGGAAACCGTATGGTTTCTTGGAGCGAGGAACAGATCATTGGGTGCTGTTTTGCTGCGGACTGGTGAGGTATGGCTTTTGTGCTGAAGTGCACACTTGGGTCTACATCGATTCGAAGTCTTGGCAAAGTAACAGCCTTAGTAAAATGTGGTCTGTAGTTGCCATGTGCTCGAAATATCATGAATGGATGAGTGGCCGCGGCAATCACGTCATTTCATTAAGTGATTGATTGGCAATCGAAGGTGCCTTGCCGTGATGGAATACGGCAATTATGATGTGTAACGAGATGGGATGGATGACAAAGCACGTGAGGAGTGGTTGCCGTGGTATGAAAGTCGTATGAGTTTGTGTGCAATCTTTGGTTTACTGAAAGTCCATTGGGTGGACAGGAGTGGTAATTAGTGCATAAAATCCGCAAATTCTGAGCGTACAGAGCCTGGAGGCTCATCACCATTCACTTGTCCAGAGCTCCCAGCTGTCAAAGCTAGAAAGCTGCAAGTTGGCCGGGAGCTCTGTAACAATAGCATCGCAGGTGTAAAGAAGATCGCGAGCAAAAGATGCAGCGGGATGGGCCTTAGCCTGACAAGAAAGCTTCAGGATTTGGGTCTTAGAGTAACCAGAAAATTATTAGCAAGAAGCGACGGCACTAGTAGAGAGCTCACCTACCAGGAAGGGAGTGCTATCCTTGAGCTGTCATGCAATCTCTGTGGGCCTGTACTGGCTACGCTTGTCAGGATTTAAAAGGGGACAGCATTGATTGACTCCGGCAGCGAAGTCGTCGAGCTTCATTGGTAAGAAGAGAGAGCTACTAGTAAATGTGACAGCAGAATAGTCAACGAGAAGGGTGAAAGTAAGGAAATTTTTATGGAAGTCGGACTTAGGTTTGATTCAATACAATTTCCGAGCTGAGCTTGAAACAGCTGTACCAGCCATGCAGCTAGTGCCTTCCTTGATCACACTAGAAGCTCACACATGTGATAAGTATGAATGAATAGAAATAAGAAACAGTCCTAGTGAAGCAAGATTTGCACGGTCGCACCTGAACCTGAAGATCATTAAGTGAATTTGATGATCATTGATGGCTAAGTGCCAAAGGGACTTAGTGACTGAAAGACGTGATTGAGACCTGTGACTTCAAAAGAATAGCAACGGGCCACTAGTGGGACACACTGCTAAGTACAAAGGTGGATGTAGGTGACTGAGGACAGTCACTATTTCAGTGTGGGGGAGATGATATGCCGTCTATGCATTCACACCTAGATTTTGTGATTTTGTAACAATACAATTGCATATCTAACCTATACTAGTGATAATAAAAGGACTATAGCTGAGGCTTTGAGCTGATAGTTACAGCAGTATGCGACTAGTGAAGCCAGGACTTAGATGTGACACCACTAGTGGGTCAAATCTACCAGCCGGCTGTACTAGTGACTTGAATACTAGCCTGACTAATTAATATAAGGTCACTAGTAGATGAGTAATGTGACTAGCGCACCAAACAAGGAGCAGAATACACAGATCTCGTGAAGTTCAGTCACTAGCAGACCAATCGGGGCAGAAACACCTAAGTCAGGTTAACCAGTCATGCAGCAATCTCGAAGCAGGACTTAGAAATGAATTAGCAACGGATTAACGTTATGCCCAGATCTGACTAGTGCGATCAGATCTATTACGATCGGTACTAGTATAGCCTGGCTGCGCTTTCGATCACGGCCGACTATGGTTGCGAGCACGAGGCTGTGGCTGGTCATTCATCTCTGGCGCTAGTGGTGCGTTGCTGGGTCAAGAACGCGAGATTAAACTGCTAGCTGAGCTCTGTGGCTCACTAGTCATCCAATAGTAATTTCTAGAGCAACTATTGTGTGTTTATGCGCAATCTTTTGGGCCTAGCCAAGAAATCAGTACTGAAAATACCCCACTAGTGTAGCTGTTTGTGTTGCTTTGTACCTTTCTTTACAGTATATAAGTAGTAGAATAGCCACTCACATGGACAGGCAAGCCATCCCTGCAATTGCGAGTGACTAGCAAGAGTCTAGTGCCCCCAATTAAAGGCTTTTGTGCTTAACCTTGATGAAGCGGTTACTAGTCACTAAGTTACCTATAGAATTGAGTGAATTGAAGTCCCTTTTGAGCATACTATTGTGTCCTGCAAAGACCAAGAGTGTTTCGAAGTAATTCTTGCAATTTCTCAAAGTTAAAGTATTATTCTTAGGCCAAGAGTGCCACTAGTAAGCTAGAGTGCAAACTAGTCAAGTGAAGATCACTTGTAGGAAGTAGTACAGGGCCAAGAGAGCCATTATTTCAAAGCAGTCATAGTCCCAACGAGTGCAGTAGCTCAAAACCAAGTCACATTCATTCAATTGTGTCTTACCCACCCCACTAGTGCGAGTAGTACACTTGTAAAACTCACTAGTAAAGAATGAAACATCTTTTGAACAACATCCCTTGATTATGGAGTCTGCAGAGTGCTTCCATTGTACTCAAAACACCCGAATTCAATCAATTGGTGATAGTGTAGAGTTGTGAGAGGTTTAGTGCTGGTTGGAGATCATTTCTGCCCACTAGTCTTTTGTCACTCGCTGTTACCAAGCACATCACCGAGTAACTACTCAACGAAGAATGGGTTGTTCTCCCTTCTTCACAGTCACAGGTGCTCACCTGGTACTTCCTTTGGACCTTGTGGAAGCAACCTGGCTAGTAAAGTACCCAGGTCGCATGCTCACTATGGAAGAAGTGATTGGATACCAGGCTCATGCTTTAGCAAAACACTCGTCAGATGTCACACAGTTATGCAACAAATTGCATGAAATTAAAGTTCATGATACTCTGAAGTACTCCCGGATGCATGCTGCAACCATTAAACAATTGAACTTCAAACCTGGAAGCCTCGTATTAGTATGCAATACAGCCATTGAAAAGGCTATGGGTGGCAAAATGCGACCCAGATATTTGGGACCTGTCATGGTTGTGAGATGCACAAAGGGAGGATCATACATTGTAGCCAAGATGAATGGTAGTACCTGGGGATTCAAGGTTGCTGCCTTCCAGGTTATTCCTTACATGGCAAGGAAAAAGATTGACTTACCAGAGAAGCTAGAGACGCTATTAGATATGTCAAAAGAAAGTTTAGACTGACTAGAAGACTCTCCAGAACCAATAGACAATGTTCCCGATGACTTTGCCTATTCTCACCCAGAATATGATGATTATGAGTCGTTGGATCCACTTCTTGAAGTGAAGGGGGCATAAGTGGTTAAAACATATATTTTGAAGTCTACTTGCAAGCCAAGAATGCCTAAGCACTCAATCAAAGCTATCTACAGCACGGTAAAGTCGCCCGGATGTTGTCTACAAAAGGAGTAGCATATGGTAAAGAAAAGCATATAGTAAGAATGAAAGAAAGGTAAGTAGAAATTAAATTCTAATTTCACCTGACATATCAGGACAGAGGATGCAGCCTATCTCAGCGCCAACCAGAGTCAACTGCTTGTCACAGAACTTGTACGCTACAACCATAGCCTCCAGGCGATGAACAAGTAACTCTAACTCAGCATCCAGGTGACATTTATGAAGCTGGAAACTCACAAGAGTCCCATCTCAAATGTGCTCCGCAGAAAGAAGTTTGAGAGCATCCTGAATGGACTCGTACTTTGACTGGAGTTGGAATTGATTCAACCAGGCTATACAAACTGGACTCAGCAAGCTGGGATTTGGTCTGGCACCTGGAAGACTCACCAGCAATAGGAAACACGAGTTGATTGTCTCCAAGGTCTCCACTGCGAGCCATAAGAGCAACATCTGCACGGATGTGCTTGTTACTTCTCTCAGCAAGGATCCTGTCTTGCTTCTCCAGAACGTCAATGGCCTTGCAATACATAGGGTTGCTTTTGGTAAGCCCTGGTACGTCACAATAAGGAAGTGCAATTACCATAGTACACAAGGAAAGACCATGAGATTCCTTCCCACAAGAGTCGCATTGTGCAGGAGCGGTAGTACACTACCAGGTGCTCAGTATGGCTTCATAGAAAATAAAAGAAGCAGACTTACTGCGACAGGAGCAGGGGAATGAGTAGTGGCATGCTTGGAGACCTGGCCATGATGTTTGCAAGTAGCCCGGCCTCGAGTTGCACCTTTGGCTACAGAAAGCAAGATTAGAAAGTTAGCTAGGTTCAATATAACAGCCGAGAAACTCACCAGGTAAATCCTCATTGATGCTCATCTGTGAAATACCAAAAGCAAGTTGAACAATATGGTCTGTACTAAGTTCAGGCTACGTACACTGTCAGATTCATCGCTATCCAAGTCAACAACCATACTTTCCTCCACGGCCTTCATCTTGATGTCCCTGTCAATAATGATAGTCTCTGGGTCAGTATCAAGGCCAACCGTAGCTTTGGATTTGATGGTCTTCGGTGTTTTCTTGATCTTGGGGAGCTACAGAAAGAATATACGAGTTAGCCAGGAATAGATAACAGGAATAAAGTAATGCACTGGAGTTGGCGTGGCTGGTTTAGGAGCAAACGAGGCAGCAACAGCTTAAGCATTTGCAGCTGCAGCAGCCTGCTTCTCCTCATGGTCCGAATGAATCCAGCCGGTAGCATGACCAGGAAATGTCGAGTTTTCAGGAGCTTTAGAACCATGTGGGACTTCAAGCAGGAGTTTCCTGTTTTGACAGTCATGCCTGGTGCCAAAGGCTCCTTCATGGAGAAGCGATGGTTCTTCCTGGTAAGCCTGCATAAAGTGCTCCTTGTTATCAAAAAGAGGCAGCTAGGATGATATTTAACATAGCACTGGTAAAATTCACTGGTCATGCACAACTCCTTCTAAGAAATGAAGGTTCTCCTTGTCAATAACCAGGATCACATCAAAATCTGGATTGCCATCTTTGAGAGTTGGCAGAACAGAGGGAATGGTGGGAAGATAAACTCCATTTTTGCAGCGTGAATGGAGAAGAGCAAGAGCGGCCTTGAATCTAGCAATTTGCATAGACTCAGGTGCCATGTAAGATGAGTATTGAAATTTCTAAGTCCAGCAGGCGACCTGTTTTATAGAAGGTTATCAATACTATAATTCTCTTAATTCACCTGGAATGCTGGAGCTGACACAAGCAAATGTAAGCTTGTATAGCTCAGTTCATGAGGTCATACTACTGTCTCCATGTCACGATTGATAGCTTTGATCACCTATGATCGGAAGTGATCGCGCAATTGAGGACAGCCTGGGACAGGCTTTATTTAGTTGGGGGGAGATAGAGGTGAATACACGCCTTCGAAATTTTATTAAAAATTTTTACTAAGCTCCAGAAACTAAGTAAAAGTACCAGGACAGTAGGGAAATGATACAAATACTTGAAAAGAAGTCCTGTCATATGGTCAGGCAACCTGGAAAGAAGTTCGGCACATGAAACAGCTGATTCCGTGTACCAACGAAAAAGGAGAAGGTACAAGGAAATCAGAAAGTAAAAAGAACATTTGAAAGTAAGATAGCTGAGAACTCTGGTAATCATTGTTAAGCAAACGAGAAATCATTATCAGACCAAGTATAGCCATGTGAGAACAACCATGCAGGCAAATGGATGGGATAAACTCCTGCCTGGGACAACTGAAACAAAGATTTCAAGTCAGCAACAGGCACCCGGCTGATGGAAATGAGCTTACAAGTTGAAGAGCATCCACAATAGCACTTGGCAGTTTGTCTAGATCCATCAGATAACAGCTGATACCAACCTGGAAGAATGGCAAGTCACTGACATATGGAATAGCTGTCGAAGCTGACAAAAGATCCGATAGGATAACGGGATCCTGGCTATCTGGAAAATGCCAGTCGCGAGGAAAAGGAGACATGAAGTTCTGCAGCGAAAATTATGGATTTCATACAGTATTGCAAGAAAGATAGATACCTGGAGACCGATAACAAGGTGACAAGGATCTTGCACCTTCCAAGGAGACCAATCCAGGTCAACAAAGCAGGGTCCCAAGTTATTAGCAATCGCGGTAACTGTCATAAGGAATCGAAGCGCCAGGATATCTACATCATCTGGGAAATGTTTGACATGAGCAAGCTACTGGGTGACTTAGTAAGAAGCAAGCACAGTACACCAGGTACACTTACCAGAAAAGGATGCACATGGTTAATTAGAGTCACCACTTCGGGTTGGCGCCAATTAACCAGGATGTTGAAGTCAAGTATCTGAGGATACCTGGTACATGCCAAATGGAGCAAAAGGTAATGATCTGCCTGCAATAAGCCAGGTAGATCCTTCCAAGCGAAAGGAAGAGGCATGTCTTCAGGTCAGAAAGAGGGAGAAACCATTACTGGGAAAAGAGAAGAAACACCAGGCACTAAATAATCCAAAGTCGAGCCAACCCAGCAAGGCGAATATCTGACTAAGTTCAGCCAGGGAAATTTTGTCTTGACAAGAAATTTGAAGACACGCCTGGAACTTAGTAACAGGATATATATTCAGGAGCGCATCAAAGCCATTCAGGAGGCAAGCGCAAATTCTAAGTACAGGTACCCTAAAAATAGCTGTTAGCATCCGAAGGAGCTACAGTGTTATTAGAGGCCAGCTAGAACAGCAAAATAAGACCTCTGATCATGAAAGAATGAGATAAGCACACCAGGTTTGCAAACCAGGTGGCAGAAGCAGCACCCTGGAAGTGTTCCCAATGAAGACCTTGACGGAAAATGTGCTCAGGAGTTACCTGGAAACGGTTTAGCTTAGATGGGAGACTTGGTAGCGTTGGCACATGGACTTCGCCAGGAAAGATATCCATAGGATCAAAGCTAGGCTTCGAATACTATAAAGGATTGTTAGACCAGTTTGTAAGATTATGGGATGTGAACGTACTCCAAGTAACTTAAACATCCTGGTAGAATCTTCAACTTTCCAAGCATCCCAAGATATGGATTGGAAAGCCGGGCTCAAGTTGTTAGCCAGGGCAGTGAGAGTTGCCAGGAAACGAATGACAACCGGGTCAACATCCTTTGGAAAGTAAGCTTCGTGAGCAGCCTGGGAAGGGGTAAACTTGAAGAATGAATGCAGAAAAATGTATATACCAAGAAAGGATGAATGGAATCCAGCATAGACTTGATTTCAGGTTGCAAGTAAGTCACCAGGGTATTCATATCCACCAAGGAAGGATGACTAGTGTGAGCCTGGTGAAGTAGGATATAGTGATTGGCGACCAGGAGGGATCTAAATTGCTCTGGAGGAATACCCATGTCAAGGGCGAGAGGGTTTGGGTATGCTTTGCAACCCATGAAACAGCAGAGTACAGCAGGAATAGGATTCTGAAAGTTGAAGCTTTTATCCAAGACCTATAGCCATGCCTGGCAAACCCAGCAACACAAGGAACTCAAGAATTTCACCATATCTAGTCGAATTTCCTAGATCGCAATGATGTGCTCGGTAACGGTGAGTGACAAAAGACTAGTGGGCAGAAATGATCTCCAACCAGCACTAAACCTCTCACAACTCTACACTATCACCAATTGATTGAATTCGGGTGTTTTGAGTACAATGGAAGCACTCTGCAGACTCAATAATCAAGGGATGTTGTTCAAAAGATGTTTCATTCTTTACTAGTGAGTTTTACAAGTGTACTACTCACACTAGTGGGGTGAGTAAGACACAATTGAATGAATGTGACTTGGTATTGAGCTACTGCGCTCGCTGGGACTATGACTGCTTTGAAATAATGGCTCTCTTGGCCCTGTACTACTTCCTACAAGTGATCTTCACTTGACTAGTTTGCACTCTAGCTTACTAGTGGCACTCTTGGCCTAAGAATAATACTTTAACTTTGAGAAATTGCAAGAATTACTTCGAAACACTCTTGGTCTTTGCAGGACACAATAGTATGCTCAAAAGGGACTTCAATTCACTCAATTCTATAGGTAACTTAGTGACTAGTAGCCGCTTCATCAAGGTTAAGCACAAAAGCCTTTAATTGGGGGCACTAGACTCTTGCTAGTCACTCGCAATTGCAGGGATGGCTTGCCTGTCCATGTGAGTGGCTATTCTACTACTTATATACTGTAAAGAAAGGTACAAAGCAACACAAACAGCTACACTAGTGGGGTATTTTCAGTACTGATTTCTTGGCTAGGCCCAAAAGATTGCGCATAAACACACAATAGTTGCTCTAGAAATTACTATTGGATGACTAGTGAGCCACAGAGCTCAGCTAGCAGTTTAATCTCGCGTTCTTGACCCAGCAACGCACCACTAGCGCCAGAGATGAATGACCAGCCACAGCCTCGTGCTCGCAACCGTAGTCGGCCGTGATCGAAAGCGCAGCCAGGCTATACTAGTACCGATCGTAATAGATCTGATCGCACTAGTCAGATCTGGGCGTAACGTTAATCCGTTGCTAATTCATTTCTAAGTCCTGCTTCGAGATTGCTGCATGACTGGTTAACCTGACTTAGGTGTTTCTGCCCCGATTGGTCTGCTAGTGACTGAACTTCACGAGATCTGTGTATCCTGCTTCTTGTTTGGTGCGCTAGTCACGTTACTCGTCCACTAGTGGCCTTATATTAATTAGTCCAGCTAGTATTCAAGTCACTAGTACGGCCAGCTGGTAGATTTGACCCACTAGTGGTGTCGCATCTAAGTCCTGGCTTCACTAGTCGCATACTGCTGTAACTATCAGCTCAAAGCCTCAGCTATAGTCCTTTTTACTATCACTAGTATAGGATAGATATGCAATTGTATTGTTACAAATTCGCAAAATCTAGGTGTGAACGCGTAGACGGCGTATCAGTGGATCTCGCCTCGATAGTCCATCTGCAGGGAAAGTACTACCTTTCACATGATGAAGAGTGAAATGAAACATCAGAATGTCTTCTATCTATTGATTGATAATGGCATTCAGTCCCATTCCAGGGTTGCTTAGCAGACCCTTGATGTACTGTGCATCGGTTTCAACTACTAAGTTGCGGATTCCAATGAGCCAGTATTGACAAGCTTTCAATGCTCGCAATAGTCCATACAACTTGCACTTAGGTTGTGAGAACCGCGCTTCTCTTTTGTTCATAGTGATCGAACCAAAGCGCATATAATAGCGCTTGGTAGGATCCTTCTCATCGACTTGATATATGTAGAATCCAACAGCCTTGTACAAAGTGTTGACACATAGACCCACTTCTGCTTTACTAGTGAGGTCGATTGGTCAAATAGCCAGACAAGTCACGACTGCCTCTTTGAGCTTGTCCATGGCTAGTTGCTGGTCGACGTCCCACTTGAAGGGTACATTGAGTTGTGTCAACTTGACTAGTGGCTCTGCTATCTTCAAATAGTCCTTTATAAACTTTCTACAGACTCCACAAGTGCCCAAGAAGGCTCATACATCTGTGAGGTGCTGACAAGGACCCCAACGACTGATGACTCCAGCTCTATCAGGTTCGATTTTTCTTCCTTCATACGTGCATAAGTGACCAACCACTGTCATTTCCTCAACACACAAGAACATCTTAGGTCCAGAGAAAGTTCCTTCACAATATTTCATCTGTTGAACCACTCAATTCATGTTCTGCATATGTTCCCATATAAAACAATGGATTCTAGGGTTTTCTGGAATGGTCTCAAAGCCCCCATCCTCAGTTTCATAGCGAGTTTTGGGTCCTCGTATGGGTACATCATTGATATAGGGTCAAGTGACATGTGGGATTTCTTCCCTCAAGATATGTGTTACATCTTCATGGAATATTGGTACTGAATTCATCCAACCCATTGGTAATTTCACTCGTTGCATTGAACCAAACAGAGTCTGGAATGTAGTATAGTCTCTAGATCCAACAGCGATGTCTCGCTCGTCATATCCAACATACAAGTCCAAACATCCTCCACATGCTCTTCCTGCAAAATGCTTGGATAGCTCGTCTGTGGCCAGCGGAATCCCAGAATGCATGTTAGTCACAGCATTCAGAAGTTCCAAACTATGCACTAGTCGAAGGCTTTTGCCATCTTTCTTAATTACACAAAACCACCTTGAACAATACGAAGAATTAGACGGCTCATATACACCAGCGTTGATCTTGGATTTAATAATCTGACAGACTTCTTCATATATTCCAGGTGGGATGGGGATATTCTTCAAAACCTATGGAGTGTGCAGTACTATGGGAATATCTATTGGTGGGAAGAAGTCCTCTCAGAAATGCCCACTTTCAGTGTCATCCCAGGCAAAGGCCTGCTCTTGGATAGTCATGAAATGATGCATTAGCTTGTGCTCTTCTGGCCATAGAAATCCTTCTGGGTGGTTTTTGTCAATTTTCACTTTTCTTTCTTGGGTATAGCACCCAGTAGGTATGTATTCTGGCAGACTAGTGCTCAATAGTGGAATGTCTTTGAGGGGATTGCCCTTAATATCTCTCACTATTTGAAACTTGTCCAGCAGATCACTTAATAGTGGCTTTACCTTCAATGCTACAGGTTTATATTTCTTACTAGTGAGCACTGCGACTGGCTTAAAGTCAGGGCTCTTCATGTGTGCACCAATGTGTTTGAAACTGGGGACTAGTGTTGTCTTTTTCTTCTTTGGCTTACTAGTCGTCAGTTTCACATGCAAGTTATCAACTAGTACATTGTAGATTGGGATTTCATTATCATCTAGTAATGGAGAGCCATCACTAGTGTGTTGCACACATGATATTGCATTTTATAGCCTTCAGGAACTACCTTCCCTTGGAAGTAAGAGTTCAATAGTCCATTGGCTTGTTCCTCTCGTAAAAGGTTTTCTTCACTAGTCATTGAAGCCATAAGAAAGCTGTCATGTAGTTCTTTCTCTGAGAAGCTAGTGCCTTCTTTTGGTTGCATATAAGCTTTGATTTCAAAGTTACCATCACTGGTCTGCATGATTTGCAGGGCTAACTCTCCTTGATCGTTCATCAATTTATTGAGTTCAAATGAAAACCCTCTTCAATAGTCTTAGGAGCAGCTTTCACAACTTGAGGAGGTGCACCCCTCAAGAAGGTTGGAATAGTGCATTTTTGACTAGTGTTCAGATCAGTGATGGTAATGATTTGACCACCATCTGCTTGATTCCTAATGACACTCTTGGTGAGGACATCAAATGGTCTGCATAGTAGTACTTTATATGCAGGACTAGTGATAATATGCACTTGAAAGTACACAGTAATATTGTTAAAGAGGAAAGGGACATTCCTTGCTAGTCCCAAAGTTTTCTCAAGTTGACCATTTGCGCTCTGCATATAAATAGTAATGTCAGAATCCCAAGCTACTCTGAGCTTGGTTGCTATTGCACTAGCCATCAATACTATTTGTGAGCCTCCATCAACTACACTTTCTTCTTCATCTGCACTATTGATAACTGGATACACAGCTCGCAGACTAGCCGAGTCTTTTGTGACTATTACCTGCTTAGGCTTTTCTCCTGGTGCTAGTGAGTTAAGATACTGAATATATGGGTCGGATATTATCAAAGATCTAGCAGGTATCAAACCAACATTGAATTGAGCCACCATAAACATCTCAGATGGCAAGTTGTGGATGTTGATTGCATCTGACTTTAAGGATAAATCCTCACTAGTCACATCTTCTTCATCACTAGTCTCGCTAAATGGTAAGGGGTCGGACTCAGGTTGAGTCTCCCCCACACTATACATCTGTTCTGTCACTGGCTGCATCAAAATTCACTTCTTGGCCATCAACTTGGCTATTTCTTTTCTTAAGGACTCAGACAAGTCCATTAACTCTTTTGCATTCAAGACTATAGGTGTTTTCAATACTTTAGATGTGACATCCTGCACTCTTCCCTCCTTATGGATGGGAGCCATATGCTTATAGGCTGGTGTTTTGGATTCATCAAATCTAACTTGGGTTTTCTTTGGATTTACACTATCTGAGGGAAGGGCCATGAAACTTACACTTGGAACCTTCCTAAAAGGTTGTTCTTGATGTGGGGCCTCATCCTCCTCATCAGTAGTGTCTTCTACAGTCACCAGTTTCTTGCTAGTGGGTTGAGTGGTTGGAATCTCCACTACAACTTTCTTACTAGTAGGTACTCATGGTACTGGTTCTTCTTTCTCAGATTCATCAGAGAATGGTTTAATCACTTTCTGTACATATTTCTTCAGTTCAGTTCCCTTTGGTTGGTTTTTAAAATGGTCCTCTGGCTGTTTATGGGAAATAGTCATAAGGATCAATGTATTCTTCCCTGTAGTCTTCATCAGACCCTTTCAAAACCCTGCTGGGACAAATCACCACCGCTAGTGTGAGTGGTAGCATACTGTCCTTCAAAATTTTGGTTACTAGTCATGTTCTGACTATCAGCCTGGCTGAATAGTGATCTCATTTGGTTCAAAAACACATTGGGATTGAATGGTTGATTCATTGGCTGACTACTAGTACATGGTACAGGTGCTTGCAACATCTGAGGCTGGAGAGCAGGTTGAACAGGCATCAGCACATGAGCACTAGTCTGCCAATATTGCAGATCTTGATGAAGTTTATCAATTACTTTATCCCTAGCATCTTGTGGCTTGTTCATGTACAAGGAAGCATTATCAGGCAGGCTGATGTTGAATACTCCAGTTGGTCCACTAACATCTTCCCAGAACATCTGTTCCTGCCTCTTGCTCAACGTTGCTAGCATGCAATCCATTGGACAGAGGTGTGCTAGTTCGCACAGAATTGGCGTCCCATTGGCCATCATGAACTTGCAATCAACAAGCTTCAACAATCCTTCTGCTATGTGCTTCTGTACATTCTGGCAATCTCTTACAAAATGACCAGGTTTCCAGTTGTACCAGCAATTATCGGATGGTCCTGCCCCTGAATGCTCATTCTGCAGTTGCAGTTGCCTCGATGAGGAGCTGTTATTTCCACCTTGTTGCAAGGCTCTCAAGATTTGCTCTTGATGCTCCTTTGCCTGCTTTTCACTCATGTCAATGTGATCGAGTAAAGTAGCAACTTGCTGCTTTACTTCTTCAAATTCTGCCTTGATTCCAGAACCACTGGTGGCTCTGGTTGATGATACGCTTCCACTAGTTGCCAACAGAAGATAACTAGTAGAGCTGTTGAGAGTGATATCATCAGCTTCTGCAACAACCTCTTCAAGGGTGTGCATGTCTTCCTGTCTCTTAACAGGTTTTGTGATGACTGGTGCAGCACTAGCAGCTGCAGGAGTGGCAGAAGGTGCACTAGTTGTGCTTTTGATCCCACGCTTGATACTCAATCGTGCTGCGATGTTTTCTTGAAATGCAGGGGACAATGACTTAGTGAATTTCTCCACTAGTTCATGGTTTGTGACTAGCACTGGAGGCTTTTGAAGTTTCTTTGCTTCAGTCAAGAATCTATGCTTGAATTTAAGGTACGACTCATGCTCATCAGCCCCAAGGTTTGAGAACTTACGTGCAATGCGCATGAGCCTCTCCCAAGTGCCTGTCTCTGTGTCTGCCACCTCTGGGTAGTTCTTCAAGACCACTTCTTTGAACTCTGCGAAGGTGCCATTATCATATTCATCCAGTGCTTGCCATTCTTCTTCAGTACAAGCATCTGTGTACCTCACTAGCTTCTTCTTCTTCTCATCGTCATCTGTGATGCTATAGTCAGAGAATAAATCCTCCATCTGTCCAAGGAAATGACACAAGTTCTCAGGCTCATCACTATCAAACTTGGGCACATCCCTAGACATTGGTCTAGGCATCTTTTGGGTGCTAGCTGACATGATCAGTCTGCTAACAGGTTGAATGGACTGGGAGTTCATTTGTCCAGGTACTAGTGGGTTTGTTGGTCCACTAGTGGAGGAAGTTCTGGGCCTTTGTTGCAGTGCAGGGGGTCTAGTCTGTTGAACGTTAAGATTCACATTGATTTGCTGCACTGTCCTAGCTTGTGGGCTATCAGGCGGTGCAGTTGCACTTCGTTTCTTCTTTAATAACTCATAATTAGACAGGACTCCAACACCAGCAGCTCGTGAGTTGGCTGTTGATCTTCCTCTTGGTCTCTCAGTGGCACTAGTAGGTGCTAGCCTTGAGGATGATGCTTGTGCAGGCTCTGTGGCTCTAGCTTTGCCCTTCACTTTCACTGAGGCTTGGTTAGACAGATTGCATACAAGTGACTAGTTTGAGTAGTAGTTTATTCGACAAGACTAGTGTCAAATAAAAGGTCTTTAATTCAATGAGATTATCAAATCTGAAACTCCCTCATGGTGGGCTCCAGATGATGTGCTCAGTAACAGCAAGTGGCAAAAGACTAGTGGGCAGCAATGATCACCAACCAGCACTAAACATCTCACAACGCTACACTATCACCAATATATTGAATTCAAGTGTTTTGAGTATGATAGAAGCACTCTGCAGACTCAATAATCAATGGAAGTTGTTCAAAAGACATTTTATTCATTACTAGTGAGTTTTACAAGTGTACTACTCGCACTAGTGGGGTGGGTAAGACACAATTGAATGAAATGTGACTTGTTTTGAGCTACTGTGCTTGCTGGGACTATGACTGCTTTGAACTATTGGCTCTCTTGGCCCTGTACTACTTCCTACAAGTGATGAACACTTGACTAGTTTGCACTCTTGGCTTACTAGTGGCACTCTTGGCCTTTGCAGGACACAATAGTACACTCAAAGGGACTTCAATTCACTCAATTCTATGGGTAACTTAGTGACTACTAGCCGCTTCATCGAGGTTAAGCACAAAAGCCTTTAATTGGGGCACTAGATACTGACTAGTCTGTCACAATCACAGGGATGGCTGGCCTCTCTGTGTGAGTGCCTATTGTACTACTGATATACTGTGAAGAAAGGTACAAAGAGATGCAAACAGCTACACTAGTGGGGTATTATCAGTACGGATTTCTTGGCTAGGCCCAAAATATTGTGCATAAGCACACAATAGTCAGTCTAGAAACTGCTGCTGGATGACTAGTGAGCCACAGAGCTCAGCTAGTGGTTTAATTTCACACTCTTTCCCCAGCAACGTGCCACTAGTGCCAAGGATGAATGACTAGCCATGTTCTCATGCTTGCAACCATAGTCAGCCATGATCGAAAGTGCAGCCGGGCTCTACTAGTGCTGATTGTAATAGATCTGATCACACTAGTTGAATCTGGGCATAACATTAATCCATTGCTAATTCATTTCTAAGTCCTTCTCCAAAATTGCCACATGACTAGTCAACCTGACTTAGGTGTTTATGCCCTGATCAATCTGCTAGTGACTGGACTTCACAAGATCTGTGTATTCTGCTTCTTGTTTGGTGTGCTAGTTGCATTACTCATCCACTAGTGCTCTTATATTAATTAGTCCAGCTAGTAGATTTGACCCACTAGTGGTATTGCATCTAAGTCCTGGCTTCACTAGTCACATACTACTGTAACTATCAGCTCAAAGCCTCAGCTATAGTCCTTTTATTATCACTAGTATAGGATAGATATGCCAATGTATTGTTACAAAATTGCAAAATCTAGGTGTAAATGCATAGATAGCATATCAGCAGATGAGTAAAGGGCAGTGAATTCAAAAATCACTCCCTTTTCTATACCCCAAGTCTCCCACAACTCGTTTCAAAACTCATTGTCACATCAAATTTTCTTCAATTTCTTTCCAGTTTGACATTCTGCCATCACTGTAAATTGGTTGAGGGCCTCCAGAGTAGTTTTGGCCCTATGATCTGATATGTAGTAAGGTGTCCTTCGAGACGTTGCATCATCAGTGAACACAAGGGCATACTTTGCACCCCCAATAGATTGTACATGGTGTCGCAGTATACATTGATGCAGATGTAGACAGTTGTGCGAGGTCATGAGTCACTAGTGAATCAGCTGGGTGTGGGCAAGTTTTGAGGTTTTTGTTGGTACAAATTGTATCTAGATAGTAAATCAGTACTAAGAGCAAGGAGACCACTTACTGGGCTCGAATCTGAAGGCTCGTGTGCTCACTCAATGGCTCAGTGCTCAGGAAAAGAAGGAAAGAAAGGTAAAATTCAAATTTGATGATACAGATACAGATAACGGGCCAGGGGTAGCTGTACACATGCTCTCATGTTGCCAGAGCACATAGATAGAGTCCTTGTATATGTAGATGTATTCTATAATCAAAGGTGTCAGAAGAAAGTAAATATCCTAGCTCAATTACCTCAGCTTCAAGCAAGACTGAACCACCTGGGATATGTGCAACTACAGCATAGGAAGAGGTGCTGTCCTGCTCAGCATACAAACAGTAGCCCAAGCTGTCATTTCTCGATTCCCAGCGCACTCTGAGATGGTGTCATCTGCTGTTGGCATTGGTCTTTGCATCGGATGGAGTAGGGAGGGGAGCAGTGATGGAATAAAACCGAGAACAGTGAGAAAGAGAATTCAAAATGATAACAAACCAGTATATATATGATGTCCATCCAAATCCATACCATTCCTTCCACCAGTGCTTGAAATAGCTCATTTATTTGGGAGGCAAGCTACCTCAACGTCGACGTCCTAATCTTGAGTGGTGTTGTCCAAAGGCAGGAGCTGCTGGGTGACAAGCTCTTTGATCCTAGAGCCTCATTGTGTTGCATCATAAAGAAACATGGTCTGTAAGGAAGAAATAGAGCAAAAGTAGCAAGGATAGTGGTGGGAGAAAGAGAAGAGACATGGCAAACCAAAAAAGGAAGTACAAGTCAACCAGCCTGAGATGTCAAGTCTACAAGCACAGCAACTCATACTACCACAACAGGCTGGGCCCCATATATCCACCTATCACCCACACGTGATACACCGTCTATGCATTCACACCTAGATTTGTGCAATTTTGTAACAATACATTGGCATATCTATCCTATACTAGTGATAATAAAAGGACTATAGCTGAGGCTTTGAGCTGATAGTTACAGTAGTATGTGACTAGTGAAGCCAGGACTTAGATGCAATACCACTAGTGAGTCAAATCTACTAGCTGGACTAATTAATATAAGAGCACTAGTGGATGAGTAATGCAACTAGCACACCAAACAAGAAGCAGAATACACAGATCTTGTGAAGTCCAGTCACTAGCAGATTGATCAGGGCATAAACACCTAAGTCAGGTTGACTAGTCATGCAGCAATCTCGAAGCAGGACTTAGAAATGAATTAGCAATGGATTAACTTCACATCTAGATCTGACTAGTGTGATCAGATCTGTTATGATCGGGCATGAGGATAGCCCAGCTGTGCTTTTGATTACAGCCAACTATGGTTGCAAGCACGAGAGTGTGGCTAGTCATTCATCCTTGGCACTAGTGGCACGTTGCTGGGGAAAGAGTGTGAAATTAAACCACTAGCTGAGCTCTGTGGCTCACTAGTCATCCAGCAGCAGTTTCTAGACTGACTATTGTGTGCTTATGCACAATATTTTGGGCCTAGCCAAGAAATCCGTACTGATAATACCCCACTAGTGTAGCTGTTTGCATCTCTTTGTACCTTTCTTCACAGTATATCAGTAGTACAATAGGCACTCACACAGAGAGGCCAGCCATCCCTGTGATTGTGACAGACTAGTCAGTATCTAGTGCCCCAATTAAAGGCTTTTGTGCTTAACCTCGATGAAGCGGCTAGTAGTCACTAAGTTACCCATAGAATTGAGTGAATTGAAGTCCCTTTGAGTGTACTATTGTGTCCTGCAAAGGCCAAGAGTGCCACTAGTAAGCCAAGAGTGCAAACTAGTCAAGTGTTCATCACTTGTAGGAAGTAGTACAGGGCCAAGAGAGCCAATAGTTCAAAGCAGTCATAGTCCCAGCAAGCACAGTAACTCAAAACAAGTCACATTTCATTCAATTGTGTCTTACCCACCCCACTAGTGCAAGTAGTACACTTGTAAAACTTACTAGTAATGAATAAAGTGTCTTTTGAACAACTTCCATTGATTATTGAGTCTGCAGAGTGCTTCCATCATACTCAAAACACTCGAATTCAATATGTTGGTGATAGTGTAGAGTTTTGAGAGGTTTAGTGTCGGTTGGTGTTCATTTCTGCCCACTAGTCTTTTGTCACTTGCCATTACCAAGCACATCACTACAGCATACTCGGATCACTAAACCACATTGCTAATGGAACAAGACCAGATATATCATTTGCTACCAACTACCGCCAGTGATATGCATCAGATGCTCATCCTATCCATTGGAATTGTGCCATGCATGTCCTTGCTTATTTGAAGGGAACCATTGAGTATTGCATCACATACAATCGAGGAAATTTGGAGGATGATAGGTCTTACTCCAATTGGATACATGGACTTGTCCCATGATGATGATAGGACAATGGGAAAGTCAATGATGGGTTATGTCTTTACTATGGACCAGTGGTCCTGTTGCCTGGAGCTCTCGATCCCAGAAGTGAGTTGTGCTTTCAACATCAGAAGCTGAATATGTTACCACAGTTCATGGAGGCCATCAATCATTATGAATGGGCTCATTCTTAGACAAGATTAAGCTACCAAAGGACTGACCATACCCTCTCAATTGCGACAACAATTCCACCATTGGTCTGACCCAAAACATCAAGGGCCATGACAAGTCCAAGCATTTTGCTATGGATTACCATTGGATTCGAGACAGTGTTCAGCTGGGCAAATTGGATATACACTACATGCACATCTGAGGATAATCTGGCCAATCTATTATGAAAAGTGTCCCTAAACCATGAGCAATTGAGTTGCTAAAGAGAATAGGAATGACTGGAGTATAGAATCCTACAGGCATAGGCTTCAGGGGGAGTGTTATAGATTCAGCCTTACCTATTATTGGTATTCTTATTATCTCATTCTTGGACTTACTTACTATATTTAGACTGCTACCTCCTTTATTTTGTTGCATATCCATACTGATTGCCCCTCTTTGCACCTCAGCCATTCACTACTATGACATGTGTCTAACTGAGGTGCAGTATACCATTTATATTATCTTCTCATACTTATTTCTTATGCTACATTTACAGTTGCTGTATTGTTAACAGGTAGTGTACCATAATAAAGCCATTCACTACTACAACATGTGTCTACCTGAGTCGCTATATTGTTAACAGGTACAACATTCACAAAGACTTGAGAAAGAAACAGGAAGCCATGAGTGGAGGTGATGACAGCAAAAGACGTAAGTTTACTGATCTATGCATGTGGGAAGAAGATTGAATTCTCTCAGTGCAATATCAAATAGGGACTACATCAACACATCTGGGTGCAATATTCAAGCCAGTGACACCTGAACATGGGCTTCAGAATGCAACTTGCAGATATGAGTGTATGTAACGACAGTGAAATCAGTAAGTAGCCTCACCTCAACTTGCTGATTGTCTTGAGAGCATACTGATGATGGCATGATGCCCATGATGGTTCCATCAAGGTATCATATTGCTGCAGTGGTCTCTATCTCAGGAAAGGGAACATTGTACAGAAAGATGTCAGAAATGTAGAATTGCTTACCATTACTGTCCAGATGATGATTCATTCTCTTAATGCAAGATCAAAGCTGGGACTTTCACTAAATGCCTTTATCTCACTGGTTTCTTATTAAAAAAATCAGTGCCAGAGAAAATCAGTTACCCTTACTCCTGAGAAAATGATCCATTGCCATACTGGTGCAATATTGAGAGCTTATTATTGGAGATGCAGTGGTCTGAAATGGAATCAGTTAGTAAGCAAATATAAATCGGTATCAAACTACACACCAAGGAAAATAAATTCCATTATTTCATTTGTAAGGCCATTTATGGTTCAAAGTACACTCCGTTTACAATAATTGTCAAATTTGAAACACAGAGTGCTCAAAGATAGCTCACACTGGCATCTACATGAAATGGGATATGTCAGCAATGAGAACTTGATCAGTGCAATATGATGGCCTGAAGTTTCCAGCAGGGTTGCTGTGACTCACTATAGCAGGAAAAAGGTATATAAAGCATTTTGGATGCTTTAACAAACTCACAAGAGATCATATTGAGGTGGGACCATCAATTTATACCTCATTAGAGCCTCTCACAGTGCTATATAAGGTAACTTGATATTGCATTTAAGGTCAGGACCCCTCCCCACCTTCCCTGTCCAGAAATTTATCTCCACCACCTCTCAATCAACATTAAGCAAGAAGAAAAAATGTATGGCTTTCTGGTCTAGACATGTTATATTCAGGATAGGTCTGTGGTCCAGGGGGTAAATTTCATTATCCAATTATTTGAATTCAATCCAATCTTCAACTCAACAAGTATAAGTACCAGTGTGTTCCTCAGAGGAATGTGGTTCTAACATAGAACTTGCTTCAAATCAACTATCTGTGCTCATTTATCCATAACTGACATTCTGTTTTGTTTTAATAACTCCAAGTACATGATAAAATTTGTGAACACTCCATTCTGTCCTGACAAGCTCCTGCTCTATCCACAAATTCAAGCCCCATTTTCATGAGTAGTATCCATCAAAGGAATCTCAAAATTGGAAGGTGCTCTCTGGATCTGTCTCACTATTTGGATACGAAATTGAGCATATTGTATCCATTCTTTGACAGTTTTCCAAATGTGCTGAATGCAAAAACACAAAGCATTCTCTGAGAGTGCATTGAGTATGAATCCATTAGAATATTCATGAAAACATACTTAATTCACTCCAAGTAAAGGCCTTACGAGATGGATCATCTGGGTCAGCAAACAAGTAGATGCCAACCATTGTTATAGCCTATGATATGAAAAGTGAGGGATTTAGATTAGAGAAATGGAGCACACAAACAGAGATTGACAGAAGGATAAGGCATGGTAGTAGCCCAACAAAGTCTGTGTTGGAAAAATGTAAATCAGCCAATCCAAATTAATATGAAGCAGAACATACCAAGAATATCACCTGTATATGTTGAATTTTAGATCAATGCAAGTAGAAGAAAAGAAACAACATACCAAAACCTTCAGGAGCTCCAGGCATAGATGCTCGTAATTGGGTGAATGCAAACACAGTCCCAATTGGCACTACAACAATCTCATTCCGTTGTCGGAAGCCAAAGAATACAGTTGAGATCATGATGAGACAGATCATGAGAGTGACCATCCCTATCCATATATCAATGTAAGGTCAATATATGTATGGAAGTGTATGATGAGAAGACTAACAAAATGTGAAGGTGATGGTGAGACAGTATGCAATAACAAGGGTGCTGTGTTGGAGATTCACATATATATAGGTTTCTCCTTGTATAAATTCTGTTCCATCCTGATATTCCTCAGAGTCATCCCTCATAATATAAGTTGACGTTTTGATGCCACTCAATGAGATTCTGTCAGGAAGAAAAATCCAAAGCAAGGAGAAAACCTACGAAATGAGTCCAATTGAGGTTGCTAGGTCTGTGTCAACTGAGTTGTTTGTTAATGCTTCTTGAGCAAATGCAGTTATGAAGGCGTAGTAACTGCATGCAAAGAGATAATTGTGTCAGATCAGAACACTGTGACAAGTTGCTGAATATACCTATCAAATGGATAAGCAGTGAGGTAAGAATCCTCACCATCCATGAGAAGGACTAGCTCAGTGCGGAAAGTGATAAGTTCTGCTTGTATCACTGTGGCATTCCATATAAAAATAGGATCTGTAACTCTGTTGTTACTGCCAGGTCCATTATTATATCTTGGATCAGATGGAGATAAATTCCTCAAAAAAGGATCATATGAGTATAGTGTATTCTTCAATACTCACTTGATAAAGGCTCACATGTCAAAGAAGATGTTAACATCTGTGCAATTAATTATACCATAGGAACGGCATGTATCCCAGATGATTTCCCAATCCACAACCACTGTGGTGTGAGGAATATCAGCTGAGACCACACCAGCCTGGAGAACAATCTTCCCATAGTAGTTTGAAAACCTGTTTTAGTTAATGAGCAAAAAATCTTACAGTTCTGGTTATGTAGTCAGAGTTCCCATTATTGTCCGGTACACCACTATTGGTGGTTAGCTTCAAAACAAGGTTAATCCACAAGGTTGGAACGATGATAACAAATAACAGAGAGGTGATAAAGCAACATAGAACTCTTGATGTGCTTTGCTGGCTAGCCATTTTCGCAGGGACAGACAGGTCTCTGTTTGAAGGGGAGAATTTATAAGTTAGTTCACAGCTTGCCTCATTGCACTACCAATTTCTATGCCAACGCGGAGCAGAGTTTACAATGGGGCGCTTATCATAAATCTGCCATACATTGTATTAGTGGGAAGATGTGAAGGAAGGAATGAATGAGAGAAGTCATTGAAACTGAAGGGCGATGCTGATATGAGTCTAAGTGATGCGGAAAATCTTGGCATCATGACATACGCTGGAGCTTGCAAGTTCCGAGACCATCATGATGCTGATATTGGCAGCGAAGAAATGAATGCGTTCTTTATATCAGAAGTCATGGGTTCCTCAGCGAGGCTTTCCCATTTGCTCGACTCGCTGTTGGGTTAGAAATCCACCTAGGAATTGTAAGCGACTGCAAAATGGAAGCACAATCAACATAGCAGTGCCTTCCCGTGATGGTTTTTTCGAACATGATGGCAGCACTGCCATCATATGTTCCTTAGATGGAAGGAACAATGCCAAGGTGGCAACGATTTAATGTCCAAACGATAAGCACTCTTTGCTGACTTGCGAAGAACTCAGCGTATCCTCCAGTTCTCCCTTCGCCCTTCAGGCAAAGCATTGTAACAGCGAGTGCTACGAGGGAAGCCAGGGTTCAATTCCCTCAGTCGACAATAAGAAGACGCATGCACTGGTTGTTTTTGCGGCCGGCCGTCGATTTTGGGCACATTCATATGGCTCACTCGGAGATAAACACAGAGAGCTGATCCGCAGGGAGCTGTATATTGGAGGGCACAGCTGCCTTCCATTTCTATGCGAATACACAGCCAGTTGTCTATTACTATACAGAGTATTAGAAGTATTTCGTCTCACCGATATTGCTTACAAGAAAGTCTCCCTTGTCGATACCAATCTTCTTGCACTCTTCAGCAAGTCTCCTTGGGGGCTCCGTAACCTCTTCGGTCGTTAGAATCCACGTTGATATGCCGTCTACATGTTCACACCTAGATTTTGCGATTTTGTAACAATACAATTGCATATCTATCCTGTACTAGTGATAATAAAAAGGACTATAGCTGAGGCTTCGAGCTGATAGTTACAGCAGTATGCGACTAGTGAAGCCAGGACTTAGATGCGACACCACTAGTGGGTCAAATCTACCAGCCGGCCGTACTAGTGACTTGAATACTAGCCGGACTAATTAATATAAGGCCACTAGTGGATGAGTAACACGACTAGCACACCAAACAAGAAGCAGAATACACAGATCTCGTGAAGTTCAGTCAGTAGCAGACCGATCAGGGCAGAAACACCTAAGTCAGGTTAACTAGTCACGCAGCAATCTCGAAGCAGGACTTAGAAATGAATTAGCGACAGATTAACGTTACGACCAGATCCGACTAGTGCGATCAGATCTATTACAATTGGCATTAGTATAGCCTGGCTGCGCTTTCGATCACGGCTGACTATGGTTGCGAGCACGAGGATGTGGCTAGTTGTTCATCTCCGGCACTAGTGGCGCGTTGCTGGGTCAAGAATGCGAGATTAAGCCGCTGGCTGAGCTCCGTGGCTCACTAGTCATCCAATAGCAATTTCTAGACCGACTATTGCGTGTTTATGCGCAATATTTCAGGCCTAGCCAAGAAATCAGTACCGAAAATACCCCTCTAGTGTAGCTGTTTGTGTCGCTTTGTACCTTTCTTTACAATATATAAGTAGTAGAATAGCCACTCGCACGGGAGGCAATGCCATCCCTGCAATTGAGACCTACTAGTCAGTATCTAGTGCCCCAATTAAAGGCTTTTGTGCTTAACCTCGAATGAAGCGACTACTAGTGGCTAAGTTACCTATAGTATTGAGTGAATCGAAGTCCCTTTGAGTCTACTATTGTGTCCTGCAAAGGCCAAGAGTGCTCCGAAGTTAGTTCTTGCAGTTTCTCGAAGTTAAAGTATTATTCTTAGGCCAAGAGTGCCACTAGTAAGCTAGAGTGCAAACTAGTCAAGTGTTCATCACTTGTAGGAAGTAGTACAGGGCCAAGAGAGCCAATAGTCCAAACAGTCAGAGTCCCAGCGAGTGCAGTACCTCAAAACCAAGTCACATTCATTCAATTGTGTCTTACCCACCCCACTAGTGTGAGTAGTACACTTGTAAAACTCACTAGTAATGAATAAAGTGTCTTTTGAACAACTTCCATTGATTATTGAGTCTGCAGAGTGCTTCCATCATACTCAAAACACCAGAATTCAATATATTGGTGATAGTGTAGAGTTGTGAGAGGTTTAGTGCTGGTTGGTGATCATTGCTGCCCACTAGTCTTTTGCCACTTGCTGTTACTGAGCACATCATCTAGAGCCCACCATGAGGGAGTTTCAGATTTGATAATCTCGTTGAATTAAAGACCTTTTATTTGACACTAGTCTTGTCGAATAAACTACTATTCAAACTAGTCACTTGTACGCAATCTGTCTAACCAAGCCGCAGTGAAAGCGAAGGGCAAAGCTAGAGCCACAGAGCCTGCACAAGCATCATCCTCAAGGCTAGCACCTACTAGTGCCACTGAGAGACCAAGAGGAAGATCAACAGCCAACTCACGAGCCGCTGGTGTTGGAGTCCTGTCTAATTATGACTTATTAAAGAAGAAACAAAGTGCAACTGCACCGCCCGATAGCCCGCAAGCTAGGACAGTGCAGCGAATCAATGTGAATCTTAACGTCCAACAGACTAGACCCCCTGCACTGCAACAAAGGCCCAGAACTTCCTCCACTAGTGGACCAACAAACCCGCTAGTACCTGGACAAATGAACTCCCAGTCCATTCAACCTGTTAGCAGACTAATCATGTCAGCTAGCACCCAAAAGATGCCTAGACCAATGTCTAGGGATGTGCCCAAGTTTGATAGTGATGAGCCTGAGAACTTGTGTCATTTCCTTGGACAGATGGAGGATTTATTCTCTGACTATAGCATCATAGATGACGATGAGAAGAAGAAGAAGCTAGTGAGGTACACAGACACTCGTTCCGAAGAAGAATGGCAAGCACTGGATGAATATGATAGTGGTACCTTCGCAGAATTCAAAGAAGTGGTCTTGAAGAACTACCCAGAGGTGGCAGACACAGAGACAGGCACTTGGGAGAGGCTCATGCACATTGCACACAAGTTCTCAAACCTTGGGGCTGATGAGCATGAGTCATACCCACTGGGGAGAAATCAACCAAAGGTACGACTTGAAATAATAAACAAATTGCAATAAAATAGAGTATTTGTACTTGTCTCTCCAGCTCAAAAAGATCTTTTAGGAAAGGGTGATTTTCTAAATCTATGTTTCTATGTCTTTTCAAAGAATAAATAGACCGAACATTTGACATTCTAAGAATATAATGTAAGGTCATAAAAAGAGAAAGAAACCCCCTTATTACAACATTTCTTCCGGTCGAAGAATGATCCCAAGATTGCTACACAAATGGCAGTTCTTCAGGTAAAAGAACATGTGTTTTTGGAAGAATTTTGCTGAAATGCTCTAAAGAGGAAAATGTTCGAAAAATTGACACTTTTTGTTACTTCTGTTTTGCACTTTTTTACAAGCTTATAGGGCCTATAGAATGTCAATTTTCTTGTCTTTGATTGAGAAATATGAAATGGGAATAATCAATGTAATATTGCGTATATACTAATTGGTAAGATATCAAGGAGATATGGGCAAAATTCATAATTATATGACTCAGAAGATGCTGAATAATAATGACCGTACAATCAAGTATTTTAGGTTCAAAACTACTATTCATTTTAGGAATATTCTCTGGCCATTTTTCAGAATAAAAAATAGTCCTGTGGATTCAGATGTCTAGACGTCCGGATATGGGTATATTTGATGTCGGCACCTGTCCACAGACGTCCGAACGATCCTTCAAGGATGTCCCGGACACCGACAACACTGTTGCATATGTGTCTGGACACAGCATCTATGATCCTCTCCTTTGCTTTACCCGTTGTTTCACGATGGCAGTATTTCCTTGTCTGTATCGCAGGATTTATTCCGCTGTGTACACGGCGGCCATTGTAATTACTTTTATCCCAAGAAACCAGTAGAACGCACAGACCTAACAGGTAAGAACCTGTGTCTGAATTGATGTGCACGCGCCGTGACTGTATGGCTCATCCACCTTCGAAGATGCTGCTCTCTTCATGTTAACTTGGAGACCGTGTTTGATCCTAGGCCTCTGGCTATAATTGACGTTCCATCGGTTTGGCATGAACAAACTAGCGGGCAGCGGAAGTCTCTTGCATGTTAACCACAAGCACTGTCTGTGGACGCACTCCCCTTGATATCGAAGGATATCGTTCGACCTGCGGAATTGCTTATGTTAACATTTTCCCCACCATCTCGAACAATACGAACGCTCAATAATCATTCCTCTCCCAAAGCTTGGCCTTGGCAGAATGCTATCTGTGCAATTTTCATCGTTCCACACGCATCGGAGAAGCTTGCACACCGAAAACGTACTTTTTATATTTAACCCAACTTGTACAGGGCTCCAGATCCAAATCGGCTACCGAGATGCATCCGCCAATTCCTCACAGCCTAGATACGATGTTTGTCACCGTTTTATTCATTATGACTCAAGCCTGATAGGGAACAGCCATGAGCACCCACATAGGCCTTGCAGAGCTTTTGCTATTGCGCTTTCTCACAGAGTCGGAACTCTCGGAATCGGGTATCCCCCCAATCCAAGAATCCCTTTCGAGCGCACGGCATGATCTTGAAGATATCGACAAACATTTGAAGGTGTTGCAGCAGAAACGGCGGACTGCTCAGAGCATCTTCCTTGCTTGTCCTCGTGTCAACATGTACACCCTTCTGGTACGTGAACCGCATCAACCAAATAACACCATATTAGAACTTACCAATCAAGCTGTTGAAATGATGTCAGTGGAAAACTTACTCGTACATGCGACGTGCGAGATCCCACATCCGTGAATCTACACTGAGGGCTTTGCTTACGTTAACAAGCCGGGGATCAGTTATGCCGTGTGCCGAATTCCAGACGTCGGGTTGGCGTCCCAAATTTCCGGATGTGAGCAGGTCTGGAACCCGAGAGTCTCCTGTTTGACTTGCTGGAATGTGTAGAAGACATAGGTTCCTTCTGGGAAACGTGAAAATCAAATGCATTATAAAGAAGATCGGTATTTTGAAAGTGCAACAGCGACGACGCAAACAGACGTAGCATACAGTACTTCTGAGGAAACAGCTAGTTACCTCCTCTGCTTTAACATACCACAGCGTCAGTAGGATCCTTGATGCTGAATTGACAGTTCAATTACACAATCATGGGTGGTGCTCACCTTGCAAAACATTGCCAGATCTCGTCCGAAGGCAAATAGTCAGAACACAAGATCCAGATGCCGGAACTAACAGGATCAATCAATACACATGCAGAAAGAGATTACAAAGGGTGGGAAACGCAACCTCAAAAGGCAGCAAGCGGGCATCGAGATGTACTACTCGCACCTCAAGCGTCAAGCTTCCACCCTGCCTATCCCCACACTCACGATGCCTTTATGCGCTTTGCTCCTTGGATCTAGCTACACGCCGGACAGAAGCAGATGGATGTCCATGTCCTGAAGGACTTTGACTCACCTGTTTTTCCCAAGTATCACTTAGTCCATACTAGCGCGGGCCCTGCTGCTGTCTCCACATAGAGGTCTCCATAAACAGAGTGCAGATACGTAGAAAGCCATGGCTCCCCCCTCCCGGCCTGGTACTCCGCATACAGGTAATTAGTACCACCGACGATGCTTTGACAAACGACTCTTGGATATCTTGTATAGCAAAGAATATAATAACGCGATGATGGTGATGAACAGCAGCTACGATCTTGGTAGAAGGCTAGAAGTTACTCTTTCGGGGTATGACTTGGGCCCCATGTTTGACCGCAGAAGTTGTAGAGACGGCGCTATTCTACTTCTATGATTTCAACGTTTACTACCTGTGTAAATCAAGTGAGCAAGTCAGAGCGATAAATGGAACCCGTGGGCACATTAATTCACACACAAATTCTTACCTGCCCGACCCAAAAATCTGCATCGCACATACGGCTTCTCATGGAGTTCTTTCCTTGTCGGAAGCGGAGAGGCACGTTCTACCAGTGAAAACATTGACAGCCCAGCCACGAGACAAGAAACTGGACAGTGGCATAGAAATATTTATGATGGCCGCCATGTACACAGCGGAATAAATCCTGCGATACAGACAAGGAAATACTGCCATCGTGAAACAATGGGTAAAGCAAAGGACGACAATCGCGGGCTGGCCTGACCTATACAGTCGCATCCCGATGTACTTGTTTGAGTCAGAAGGTCATCGGGGTTTAAAATGTTGTGTTCTGACTGTTGACTTCGAAGCTGTCGGACGTCTGCCCAAACCCTTGCCAGGGCTTCGCTTTGGCTGGGATTGGTTGTCTTTTCAATTCGCAGATAATCTGAGGTGTCTACTTCAGAACCGCTCGAATTCTTGTCACTTTGCGCTTACGGACGGTGCATTACTATTCCTTACTCGTAGCCATGTCATACAAGTCAACGGTACGTCTAATATCGATTCACCGAGCAAACTGGAGCAACGTTTACAGAAGCCACCTTGACTCGAACCAATAAAATACCACAGACTTGATCCTGTTGGTTCTGGTCTCTGGATCTTGTATCCTCTCTTCAGACGAGATCTGGCAACGTTTTGCGAGGTGAGTACCGACTCTCTACGGAAGAATATGTAGCTGAACTGTCAATTCAGTGTAAGG